>VWZW01004863.1:1281975-1522601 GCA_013397115.1 Edolisoma coerulescens | reverse complement strand
GGCTCCAGCTGCCTGCACTGCCACCAAACCTTTGTCTGTTTTCTTGCATTTTCAACGCTCAGAACATTTAGCAATACTGAGACAGTCAAAAATACTGCTTCCATTTAGAGAAAATCAGGTGTCTCACAAAAATTTAGTTTCTCCCAGCATGAGAGTGCCTGTGATTCCACACTGAATGGCATTAAGGGTTTTAATAGTGATGACTTAAGGATATGTCACATAAGACCAGACTTAAAGTCGGTGTAGAAAGAGTTGTGTTCTGCATCTTGTGATGAAGTGGTGAAGTACATCATCTAAGTGGTGAAGTACAGAACAATCATGGACTCTTTTAGTATAAGACAGAGAAAGTGGGTAAGACCCCCTTAACTGTTAATGCTTTTCTTAACCCAACACAACACACTATAGGACACTTTAAACTGGGAATTCCCTTATTTCTGCTACAGGGAATGAACTGATGTCATATTTGTAGAAAACCTCTTTCTAGACCTTTTACATTTTATCTACGTTTGAAGAGCGGCACAACCTTCTCTCAGTGCCCACTTTATCATGCTATTTGTCACACTGTGCAGCTCATACCAGTTTGATGGTCTATTCTTATTCCTGCTTTAGCCCTGCAGTGACTCTGATTGTCATTCAGGGACAGAGGTGAAGCTCAAGTCACTTTACAAGGGTATGTGTCTCCCATATGTCATATTTTCTGGGTATATTTATAGAGCTTTGTTTTCTGTCTTGTCTGCCCTGTGTCTCTTCCTTGCTTTTCCCTTACTATATATATAGTTTTCCTATGCTCTTCAGCTGTACTTACTTTGGATTGAATGATGACACTGACATCCAATTAATATTTGAAGAATAAATGTACAGTTATCCTATAATATATCACAGTTAGCATCAAATAGATTTATCTCCAGAAATTTATGGAACTTATTTTCATATAAGCTAAGTGAGAACAGAATTTCCCTAACAAAATGTTCCTTTAACATGTAAAATGACTTCCAGTTAAGCTCAAATAAATGCTAATGTTCAGTACTTAAACAAAGGGAAAAACTGTCTATGTAAAATAAGAAAAGTAGTCCTTATGATGGTCATTGTGACTTGGCAAATGAGCCATATTATGGAAAAAAAATGTTCAGAAGGGTTAAAGCTCCGGGGCTAGATGTTTTACAAACTATCCTCATCCCTTTGTTAATAGTGAGCTGTGAAACCATGTTTCTTTTCCAGACCTCAGTTGCACTGATTAAATGAGTTGCACAGTATTTGATTACAGAGTATAATCAACATGTTGCAAAACTGAGTGAATAATTCATAATGTGTCATTTATCCGACAATTTTTGCCTCTCTCTGTTTGCTAGTTGTCATTGAGCAGATTATTATGTTCTCAAATGCATCCCTTATTTGAATTTATTTGCTGAATAATTCCCACAAATGATTCTTATTCTGTGTGTCATCCCCATGCAGTTTGTTATGAGTTTTCAACACTGGAAGATGCAATTGTTTTTATTTATTTGACTTATGGATTATGCACTGTTCCTCTGTTTCCTTAATGGATGGCACCTAGATAAAAATGAAGCTTCAATATCAAAATTCTACATTCATTTTCTTCTAGTACACATCTAAAATTCTTGGGTAAGAGCTGGCATGCCTCACTAGATTTAAAACTCCAGTCTAAGAACAGATGAATTATCCATTCCTTTTCAGATCACGTAAAGTCTCACATGTACTGCCAAGAAGATTTGAGTTTGCTGAGTCTACAAGCAGCCAGAATAGCATGCAAAGAAACTACAGCTTTTGGAAACTCATCCTCTTGTTTCACTTCTGAAATTAATCTCGGTCAACATTGCTCCTCAGAAAAGATAATTATTTCAACTTTTTCAAAATAGCCCTATGGACAGATACCTCTCAACTGGGAGACTACATGCCAGTGGAATCTGCTAAGAGAGAAGGATTAATACATATCCCATGAAAGCAGTCAAAGCATTAGGCCACACAGATAAAGAGAATATTTTATTTCTTGTCTCCTATTTCTTTCATTCCTGGCTGTGTAATGGCTCAGTTTCTTTCTCCTTACTTCCTCACAGAATGCTTTAAGGACTCTACTAACTTTTCAGGTGTCCTCTCAGGATTTACCATATGGATTGCAAAGCAGTTCTTAAAAGGATGAAAACATTGCTGTTCCACTGAATATTTCTAAGTGATTATAGCTACCCAGCCAGCAAATATCGAGCTCAGTGGGATTGTGTCCAGTGAAGTTGTGCTTCTAGTAGGTTGGGGTTTTCCTGGGGTGCCAGGCTTAATGTGTATAAGACTTAATGAGCTTTATTTGGTTCTTTAGCTATATAAACTATGCATATATGCATTAAGTTTTTACAGTTTTGTAAGGACTTTTATACTTGCAGCAGCTTGCATAAAATGTTTACTAGAGGAACAAAATTCCTATGCCACATTTTTTATTAATATTTCCTGTGTATATCTCAACACATAAACTCAGTTCTGCACACTACTTGTGTTGATAGCACTCATCCCTTGGATTAAATCTAAGATGCAAATAACAGGTCCCACAATTAAAAAAAAAAACAAAACAAGACTTTAATTATGGCAGAATTGGGCATTGTTGTGATGCATATAAAATGCTTTTAATATTTTTGTGTAGCATTGAGAGCTTTGTCTGCATTCCCAATAGATTGTCAATATCCATGGTGGGGGATCTGATACTGGTCTAAATCTTGTGACAGATTCAACTCTGAATTTTTTATAGTTCTGAAGGATAAACAGAAATCATTTACAATTCTGCATAAAGCAGATTCAAGAAAGAACATTGTCTCAACCTGCTGCTTTCACTTCACTGTAGAGATTCACAACTTTCTTTTGTAAAAAATAAATCATTCTTTAAAGAGTCCGCACTAGGACTTGCTGTAGAAATATGCCCTTTCTCACAGAGCCTGTGCCCTCTGAATTTTCCATTACTGTACCTACAATTCATCCATAACTGTCCTGTCAGAATCTTAATCAATCAAACCAATCAGTGAATAAATCTTGTACCTTTCTTTGCATGAACACACTTAATCTTGTTTTGTGTAAGCATTATCAGCGAGCCTCTGGCCCCAAGTGAGGCATATCAGACTTTACAATAAGCCAGATTATGTCACTGCTTTATAAATTAATTCCTTTTTTGAGCATGTGATTCTTACCAGAATTTGATTTTATTTACATTTTTCTAAAGGAAGGGAAGCCTTTTTCCTCACTGAAAATGAATCTTTCAACACTATTCAGCTTCGTAAGACTTCATTCACAGGCCTGTTTGTGAACTTGACCAATTTCATATAGCTGTATCTGAATTTCCTTTATGTTGGAACAGTCTTTATTTTATAATCGTTGCTTTGCTGATTTGCACTACAACCAGATGAGTCACTGCTTCACAGATCAAAATTCCTACTAGCCAGTGTAAGTCCTAGAAGAGCTCCACTCTATCATGGTATTGATAGCAGAGTACAGTTTGAATAAAACAACACAAATACAGATTGTCGGGAATAAATTTAAATTGATCTGTAACATAATTCCATTTAAATTCTATTGGAATGACATTCTATTTTTGGAAATCCCTTCTCCTTTCTCCTAAAATTAGCAAAATTCTGGAAGGCAGTATCCATTGCTTAGATTTAATCTCAGCTCAAAACAAAGCTGAGGGCAGGACAAGAAATGTTCAAAAAGAACAAGTCCGAGGCCCTGCAAATACAATGCTGGTAGTAGCAATGGCAGCTTTGTAGGGCTACAGAGTTACTGCATGAGCCCAAGATGACGACCAAGACATTTCCTGAAATCTTCAAAGTGTAAATATGGGGACCAGGAATGTCTTTTGCCATTGCTGGTAACAGGTCACAGGATTTGTACTGAGGACTGAAGCTTGTAAGGCTTGTCAGGTTCTGAACTTTTCTTGACCTGCCTCTAACTTTTTTTTCTTGGTTTAAGGGTGACATCCATTTCTCCAACTGATCAGATGTCAAAGGTTAATTTGTTTTTCTTGTGTTTATCTTTGTGTGGTATGACAGAGCTTTGCATGGATACTAGTAACCAGCAATTATTCCATGTAGAATGAGATACTACAAACCTAAATCCCAGTGTGTTGAGGCATACAGCAGCCTCAGGATGGAAGGTGCTGTATGTGTGGTAGAGCGAGAGAGAGGAGACATAGGATGATGAGAGGTGGGGCACAGGGTGGATACTGGACACTCTGCAGCAATAAACAATAAAGAACTGGAGCAGGACAAACCTTATTCTAGAGATAACAAAGCAATAATATGTAACATACATTAAAAGTGCCACATATAGTAATTTTGAATGCAGCATGGAGTTTGATACCAAAGAAGAACACCAAAGGTTTCAAGGAGTGTTAGCAAACATATGAAAACTATTTGGCGTGGATCTCTGCAGGAGAAATTTAAAAAAATTGACATGAATATCGTATTCCTTTTGGTGAAAGACTCCGGGTGCTGGCAACACTAAAAATACACCATAACCCACCCTCGCCCCTGCCACCATCACCACCAGATTAAAATAATCTATTTTAGGATTCTAAAAGATTCTCTCTAGGCTAAGGCTGTAACAAAAGAGTCTGAAAATATTAACTTCTCTAACAAAGCAAGAGCTGCTCCTTATAAGAACCAGAAGTACGAATCTAGAAATGTAAAACTGAAATGCTAAAGAGATATCAGTTTATTCTTTGCAATAGTCTCCTAGAAACAATTAATCTGTTTTAAATTCTGAGGGTAAAACTTGAAATTCTTCTCCAAAGTGATGGGAATAAAGACAAACTTGTTTGTGATCACTTAAGGGGCTTTTTTGAGCACTGATAGATATACAGATCTTATAGGAGGTCTACTTCCAAGATACAAAATGTGCAGAAATTATTTAAAGAGTTGAATAGTTTTTAGCTTTATGCTATCACACACACATTCTCCAGATATCAGATAGGTCTTTTTCTAGCTCCAGGATATGCAGCTTACAGTAAGAGATAACTGAGGATTAGGTCCATCTTACTTGTAAGACTTATCATTGACAGCAGAGAGGAGAACATCATTTAGTGGGGCTCCATTCTTTGTGAGATTTTAGTACCACTGTGGGCAAAATAGTAATTCAGCACAAGAGCAGCTCATGCTCAAGTAACTGGTGTATTTTGAATATCACTACGTAGAGTTTCTGAATAAATTATCACAGACAATTAAGCACAGGTGTTTTGAAAGAATCTTGCTAGCTGTCCAAGATACCATAATTTATGAACAGAATGCTTTCCTCTCCCTAGGAGAATTTTCATTAAGAAGAAAAAATCCAATATACTTTCCAACTAATGATAAGTAACTGATATAACAAGAATTGACAGGTCACAACTTGCTCCTTCACCCTTGTTCAAAGCTGTAGATTCATAAAGTTTTAAATGTGTTTAAATATGCAAAAACTCAACAGGAAACTCCTGGTTTAAAGCACCTGCTATCATCATCTGAACATTCAAAATATGAAAGAAAATATCTTTAAAGTGAATCTCTTGAACCATACTGATAACTGATATTTTGAAAAAGTCTAGCCAAAGCATATTTTTAATATGTAGTCACTTTATTTCTCAGATAAGATTGCATGGTACTTCATAATTCAAAAGCATTTTCATAAATGTTTTAACACACAAGCATGACCTTCTTAAAATGCATGCTAACACTGTATTCACAAAAAAATAAATAACAAGATAAATTTATCTTTTTTTTTTTTAAGAAAGAAGGAATACAAGTAAAAAAAATATCTAAGTAGTGCAAAGCTATTACTACAAAACCACATTATATTCTATGAGTAGTCATTTGAATATTTCAGAACATTAACTGGGAATGAGTTAATACTATTTGTTTTATCTAACAATTTTCACTGAGGTTACATAAAGGTATGATGGCTAAATATCAAATTTTCATCAATCTTGAAGAGCACCATAATTTTATTAGTACTTGAATTTTTAAAGTTCGATTCTCTCCATCACTATTCTTTTTTTTTTTTATTGAACAGAATATTAAGAAAATAAAAGAAAGACCTCCAAATAACATTTCTTAGGAAGATACGCAAAGTCTTTCTAAAAACCTAATTATATTTACATATATACATTATAAATAGATCCACAAGAAAATTTACTAGCACAGGCATAAGAAAATTAACATAAAATAATTTTAGAATTATAGAGTGGCTTGGCTTGGAAGGAACCTTGAAAATCTTCTCATTCCAACCATGGGCAGGGACACCTTCCACTAGATCAGGTTGCTCAAAGCCCATTCAACCTGGCCTGGAACACTACCTGGGAAGAGACATCCACAGCTGCTCTGGGAAAACTGTTCCATTGTCTCGCCACCCTCACAATAAAGAATTTCTTCCGAACCTAATGTAAACCTACCCCCACTGAGTTTGAAGGTACTCCTGTTTGTCCTATCACCACATGCCCTCATAAAAAGGATCCCCTTTACTACTCCCAGTTTTGAATTTCTTTATATGATAATGATCTAGGTGTTTTCATCCTGATAGGGTAAAATGCCTCCTGATGTGTTGTATTGGATTTGCAATTCCAAGCTTTGGTAGCGGAGGGGTCACTGGGTTGGCTTCTGTGAGAAGCTTCTGGAAGCTTCCTCCATGTCCGGCAGAGCCAATCCTTGGCAGCTCCAAAGATGGACAAGCCTCTGGTCAAGGCTGGGTCAATTAGAAATGGTGGTAAGTCCTCTGTGATAATATATTTTAAAGAAAAAAAAAAAAAAAGTGAAAGTTTGCACACACATAAGCAAAGAGAAAAAAAATTTAATCTCTACTTCCCATCAGCCAGCAATGTTCATCCACTTCCCAGGCAGCAGGGCCTCAGCACATGGAGCAGTTGCTCCAGAAGACACACTGCAAATAACAAATACCCCTCCATTCCTCCTCCCTTAGCTTTTATACCTGAGCTGATGTCATAGGGTCTGGAATGTCCCTGTGGTTAATTTGGGTCAGCTGGCCTGGTTGTGTCCCCGCCCAGGACCCTTCCCACCCCCAGCCCCCTGATGGGGCCGGGATGTTGGGAGACAGCGCTGATGCTGTGCCAGCCCTGCCCAGCAGCAGCCAAACACTGGAGTGTTATCAGCTCCCTTCCAGCTACCAGTGCAAAGCACAGCACTGTGAGGGCTGCTGCGGGAAAATGAACTCTGGCTCAACCAGACCCAATACATGCATCGACAACATTTCAGATCTTTAATGGATTAAATTATGAGGATTTTCAGGCATGAACCCTATTTTCTAGGGTGTTTTCTTTAAGCATGACCAGAAGCTAGAGAAATACTTGGGTTTGGAAGGAAATACAAACTTTGGTGCCTGGGAGATAGAGCTCCTAGTGTTTCCAAACCTGGAACTCCTGGTATCATTCTAGGATTCTTCTCACTATATCCTTCCACTGTTCAGAATTTGATTTTTTTTTTTCCTGATATCAGTTTGATCTTTTTCTTACATTTACTTTAATATATGACTGACTCCTTAGGGCTACAGAGCTTGCTGCTTGCAGAATTCTAATCATTAAATGACTGTATTGACAGTAGAGAGCAGTAAGTAGTCATCTTCTTTTATGTTTAGACAGAAAGTCTTTGAGATATCAGGAGAAATCCAAACTTTTGATGACAGAGCAGCCTAACTTAAAAGTGGCTGGCTGAAAATTCTAAGATACACCAACTCTCTGCTAAATAGCATGTTAAGTCATATGTTCTTTTGTTCTTAACAATTGTTCACACTTATAACAAATTTATCACAGTGGTTGCTGAACACCTGTCACTTAGAAAATGGCTTATAATGTAGTAAAAATGTGTCTTTTTGATACCCTCTGTTTTCACCAAGCTCCTTCTCTTTCATCATAATCCCACTGCCATCACCAGAATACACAATTTTGTGTGCTACATTGCCTTTCACTGCCCCACACTGCTCAGAGTATTCAAATATTCTGAACAACCCTGTGTAGACAGGTAAATTTTTCTTTTACATGACAAGTTATATTTTCAAACCCAACAAAAAATGTCTAGGTTTTGATCAACACCTCTGTACAATCTTTCTAGCAAACCTTTCATACAGATATATCTCTGCACATTAAATGCTGTTTCATATACTTAGACAGCAAAAGAATATGACACTTAAAGACAATTAAAGAATCTGATATAGAATAGTTTAGAAATGCATACATTCTCTATTTCTATGTATGTGATGGGATGCAATAAGTTATAATGTATGCACTAAGAATCTCCGAGCTTCAGTATCAAAATGACAGAAGGACTTTGTAAGAACAAGTTTCAGCACATCCAAGCCTAAGCTGAAGCAAACCCCATTAAATCCTCTCTGAATTAGACATATACATTCTTTTTACATAATTAAAATTGGGGAAAAAAGGAAAAAAAAACAGTCCAAATAGAAACTATTTTTTTTCAACACTTAAAAAAGCATGAGGTAAATCAAGAAAATTAGTCCTGCATTTTGCAAATGGTTTCCACAGGTACCCTTAAAGCAATATCGGTGCCTATTGGTCAGATATATTAATGCTTACAACACTCATTAAAGTTGTTGGAAATATAGTTAAAGTCAGGTTTGGGTTAAATTTGTACAACTCCGGTCTCACAGAAAAGTAAACAGTTTCAAGCTTTTGAAATAGTGAATAAAAGGAAAACACAAGTACTTCTTTCAAGATGAAAGTATTTGGTCAACCTAGAATGACAGAACTCGTGTTTGAAAATGAACTTACTTCTTTCAAAATATATACACATTCACTCCTGGACTTTACAGGGAACTATTTAAAGTTCACTCTTGGAGAGTTTTGGTAACAATGTAGATAAAATTTTAATAGGTTTTGTTGAAGAACCATCTTTCAAAAAGGCAAGCTTATTCTCATTACTTTCTTCTTAAGGCACATGTTCCTACATGGGTTTTTGTTGTTTGGATTCTCTTCTAATATTAGAACACTAAATCTAAAGGTGTTTTAAAGAGGCTTTCATTTTTTTATGTTGGAAGCTGTTTTTAATGCTTCTTTTAAAAGGATCCGTCAGTACAATATAAGATAAAGTGGTTTAATAAAGATTTTATTTTATAGTGCTACTTGTAAGTGTAATATCCATTCGTTAAAAGAAACCAGATAATATTTCTCAATTGAAAAAGACAAGTGATATAAAAAGTATCAGCATTACTTCCTACAGACAGTTCTTTATGGATCAGTAATTTCTTCACAGCCATGTTTCTAATGGACCATCACAGAGGAATATATTTAACTGTTTTACAGTCTAATTAGATGTGGCATCTGTCAAACATGCCTGATTTATCTCTAACAACTGCTAAACTACATATCAGGATACAGGTTGACCAGTTAACAAGAAAAATCCAAGGGTACTGTACGCTGGCTGCAGACAGAAACCATGGAGACTTGTAATGTCTGAAAACAGAGAACTATTTATAAAAGTACTTTTTTTTTTATTCTTTTGATAATAAAATTCAGATTATTGGCTAAATTTTATGGTAATACCATTAGTCTACTCTCTGAAAGGAAGAATAGTTCCTCTTGCATGACTTGCTGAGGGCACACAAACAAGATGTGGGGAAAGAAAAGTGGGATGCTAAGCTTGAGTGACTGTTCTGTAAGAATCAAACTATTACTACCATCCCAAGATAATAAGTTTACTATTTAGAATGTCTTTTTATTTTCCAATTCTGATGTAAAAAAAAAAAAAAAAAAGTGTGCAGGAAAGGACTTAGGGATAGAAAAGCTGGGTGTGTCCTTGGCTACAGTGAACATAAGATGGTAGAGTACAGGATTCTACATGGAGAAAAGCAGGGTGACAAGTAGGATTACAGTGCTGGACTTCAGGAGAATTATTTTTCTTTCTTCAAGGACCTACTTGGAGGAATCCCATGGCTTAGAGCCTTAGAGATAATATTAATGTTAATATTTAAACATCACTTCCACTGAATGCGCATTTCTCCAAGAAAACCCAGCTCTCTGACTATGACTTTCTGCCAACAGACCTTAAGAATGACTGAATGACCATCTCCAAAGGGGAGATATCTCTTTTTAAGTCTTCAAGAGAATTTAGGCATTGGCCTCTCTGCTTGTATTACCACACAAAGGTGCCATTAAATGTCATTTGCAATGTGGATACTTGGCCATTAGAACTGAGACTAAACCCAGTAACTCATTTCACTCAGGGCATAGAAAATCTGTCAGAGGGTAAAATTTCCTGTCACTACTGACCTGATACAGTTGTAAAGAAGTTACCTAGAGGTGTGATGCGCTATCTCATTACCAGCTACGTGGGCCATCCAGCCTATTTAACTTTAATTATTTACTCTTGTATTTTACCTTTTTCTCTTTGCTCAGGAAGAAATGCCTTTAGTCTTAAGTAATGGTCAAAGGCAATCGAGCTATTTTATTTTTAAATGTAATATTGGGCCTGTATGTTAGGGGAAAGAGAGCTAAGTTAAGCATTCTTCTTCCACAGATAAATATAAGGTATTGATTTTCTCTTTTATTTTGGGTTTCATTCTGTCACATTTTTATTTTCCCACTCTCAAGATAGGAAAAATCTTTTCAAGTGTCAGAATAAAAAGCTTCCAGCATCTAAGAGGATGAGACCATTTGACTGGGGGCATTGGAGTTGAGGATTCTGACTTTATCTGAAGGGAGACCTTGATATCTTTATATTCTAAGAGAACAACAAGCATGTGAGTAGTGTGTGTGAAAACCTCTGGGATAAGACGGCTAATTCTAGTCACAGTGCTTTCAAATAACGAGCTCATTCTTCAGCCATTACCATTGTAGCAAGTCATCTCATTGTGTTTCAGTGCTTCAGCATCTCAGGACACATCCTATCCATTTTAAGCATCTACAAAACTGCTTTGTAGTTAAAAGTCTACTGAGTATTGATTAAAAATTTCAAAGACAGAGGGACAGAGGAAGAGGGCAGAAAGAAAATGGGAGGGGAAAGGGGGAGGAGGAATCTTTAAGAATCAAATCTAACACAAACCCAGTGAAATGCATAAGGTTTTGAATAGGATAACAGTGATTTACACTGAAATGACTATATTAGAATTAGAGTGGGTTAATCTTTACTTTACATAGCAAATTTTCTAGAAATGTAAACTGAAGGTTGATTTCATGGAGGTCATCTCAGCAAAGATTGTTTTAGATAGGGTAAAGGAGCTCATCTAGAATTACTCCCCCAGTAACCCATGACTAAGTTCTGGCTACCTGTACATTTATAGTAACAGGTACACTCTTCTTTCATCTTTCTTATGGTCTTCACTCTTGTTCCCAGAAGACTGAGGAACATACATAGGCAATATAAATTGAAATTTTGTATAAAGAATGTCAAGGATCCTTGGGTCATTTTAATTTGCATTGACTACAGGACTAGGAGAAATTAATGCATTCAAACATCTTTTAATTTCTCCAAACCAAGAATTATTCACCTATCTAAGGCCTAAGGAGTCAGGAGCAGGATTTAGGTCTGCCAACAGGATGTTGTCATTTTCTCTGGTTAAACACAAATGTTAAGAGTTTAGGAACACCTAATCATTTATTGTAAAATACTTTTGATACCAATGATATTAATGTAAGATTATAAATGTAATCAGTTATGAAAACAGGTATTCCTTCCATCAGGTCTTTCAACCTTTCCTTTTGATCAATTTCTGTTGAATGCTATTTTTGCAAAGTGAAAAAGGACACAAGTGAAACTAGGTTGTACTGATAAAACACTAGTTGTGTCACCATAACCATGAAGACACATCTTCAGCATCTTTAAAAAAAACCAGAGGACTATAGCAAATTACAAGTTGATCATTTGAAAGAAAAAGCACAGGCTGATTACAGAGGTATAAATGCAAATTAAAAATGTGCAGTTACTAATAAATGCAACTTTAGTAGCTAGATAGGGTCTATTTTAGGACATAATTTAAATGTATAGAATTGTGCTACAATTTGTTGCAGATACGTGTTATTGATGGCATAGGTGGAATAATCTTTAGATTGCTTACATGATAATAAAAAAATCCCCAAACTAAATGCAGCTATGCCTTTTCAGAACAGCGTATGCAAATTTGATCAATCTGACATCTTATACTGATGCTAAACTATGCCTTTGTTAACATGAAAGGAAAATACACCTCTCTTGTACTGATATCAGCACTCTATTTCTGAAGACTCAGTTGTAACTGGCATGTCTCAATCATCATGCCCTTAATGCAGGAATATTTTCGTCAGCCCTTTAGACAGAGTTCATTGTCTTTGACAATGGAGCAAACAAAACTAAACAGATGGAGCTTGGTCAAAGCTGTTTTTCTGTTTAAGTTTTTTTTCCAAGTGTAAAAAGTACATAATTGTGTATCTACATTGCTATGAATTTGCTTAATACAAACAGAAATACATTGTATTTGCAACGGAAATATAGAACAGAAAAAAACTCATCAAATATATTACCGTGGCTTAGCAAGCTATTCAATAATAAGTCATCGGCCAATGTCCATTTTTCAGAATGTAATAATAGAAAATAATGTGATTTTACTTACCAGTAAGCCTTTTGTTTTTTGATATTTAGTGATGTTTCTTATTTTACTTGTACAGCACAGCAAGAAATACAGACAGGTATTACAACTGGTAAGTGGGACTCTATTGAGCAAAATCAATTTTACGAGTATCTGAGTCCTATCTTATATTTAGATAGTATAATTAAAATTTACCATCTCAGAAAGAAAAGAGGTTGCTATAAGCACAAGCATAGTGAAATTTTATTTGTACTCTTTTTCAGGGCAGTTTAGACAGAAACATGGAGAATGTAAACATATCTATTTTGATTTTGCATAAGATACACATGTCAGTATTTTCAATTCTTTGAGATTTCTACTGAAATTTTATGAGACCTTTGAATGTCAAAGTATGTCTGTGAACTAAAAAAAACACACAAAAAAAAGAATACACTTTCGACAAGTCCTCTAAACTTGGCTTTCCTACAATTTGACCATCTGTTTGTGCTGGACCTGGATTCCTCTGATACTGGCAATGGCCAGTATTGTCTCAGGTGGTGAATGGAAGACAAGAAATGGCAACATATGGTAGTAGGATGCTTAATCCAGCTGAGAAAAACCAAAATGTACTACATAAAAGCAATTACAGTTTATCTTTTATGCACCAAAATTACAGAATGGCATTTTAAAGATTTTAGTAACTTTCATTTTTTAAGGACTTAGTAAAAATTAGTTAAATGTCTTTAGGCTAAAAACAGATAAAAAATAATTTTGCAGCCTGAATTTTGAATTAGGTGAGTAAGAAAAATGTTATTGCCATAAATTTAGGTGCTGAACTTAGGTCTAACAAGGAGCATAAAAATTTCCCTTGATAGTCAACAAACATACTTCAAAAAGGATGTTTAGAACACTTAAATTAATTTATAGGTGCCCACCTTTTGTGTTTTAAAATACTCTGCATATTCTTCAAAGCCAAAAACTAGAAAATTAATGTTAAATATTCTTATCTTCTCACAAGAAGATCCAGTTGTTTTTAAATCTGTAATTTTAGGCTACTTACACTCTTTGGGAAGATGATAGGGAAACAGGTTTTTCGAGCAACTAAAATTCAGAGTTAGTGAAATTGCAGAGAAGCAGTTTTACCTCCCATGTTCTGTAAAGCTGACAAGTTCTTCATAGCAATGAAGATCAAGAACATCTCTTTGTGGTGAAGCTCTGTGGTTTTTTCTACTCATGATAAATGGTTTTTCTTTGTACAAAATCTTAACTCTGATATGCTGTCAGTCAAAACAAACCATATGCAGAGATGGACGTGGCCATTTTTTTGTGTGTGTATTCTACAATCTAAGTAATGTGCAGAGAAGTTTCACACCTTGTCAAGCTGTAAAAAATAAGAGAAAATAAAAGAAAGAAAAATAAGTCACGTACAAAGAAAAGGAAAATCTAAACCTTCCCCTCCCTGCCCCCACATTAAAACCAGGGATAAAAGGAAAAAAGCTCTAACCAAGGTATGATCTCTTCTCCACAGACAAACTCTGAAAAAGGCTAACCTGCTTAATGCATAAGTGCTGAAAGTAACTCATAATTATGGTTTCCACTTAGTAGGTTTTGTATAGTGTTCCATTTAGGTTTTCTGGGGAAATGGTCCTATGGATATAAGAGATTCCAATACCTGTGACATTTTAAGAGTAGGGTTTAAGACTCAGTACAATGAAGTGAAATGACATTTAATTACTGATGTGCAGCCATTCAGTTCAGCTAATTATGATCTCTGGAGTTTAGTCATCATATGTAATTAACTTTTACTTTCATAAAAGCTTAATGTGCTGCAAAAACACCAATGGCTGTGAATGTTGCGCTTCAGAATTACTGACAGAATTCAAAATTAATTCTAAAAGACAATTTTTCTTACTAAGTGTTAGTATAGCCATCTGCTCTAAAACAATGTAAATTTGTTTTAATAGGAGCATATCATTATCTTCGATTTCTTTTTTTTTAATTTCATAGTCACAGTAACTGCAGTATAAACAAGTAGGGGAATAATTGAGCTCTGGACAAGCAATCATAATCTATTCAAATAAAACTAGCAAAAACACTGATGAGTAATATTTGAAAGGCCAGTTAAGTTTTCTTTGGTTTTTTGTTTTTCCTTAAAAAAAAAAAAAGAAAAAGAAAAACAACATTTAAAACCACTGCTATTATCAGAACTTAATTTGATCTGTATTTTTGCAACATCCTAGGAGTAATCATGAAATATAACTATCCATGTAGCTACTTACGAAAAATAATGATTTTGTGGAAAGCAGGTTTACTACTTTGTGCATATTTAGTCAGGTTTTGCTGCTCTTTTTTACAAAAAAGGGTAAATAGATCAAAGCTCTGAAGTAAAATCAGAGAAGAATTGCATCCAGAATTGTATTCCCATCAATGACTTCTGCTTTGCAAGACAATTACAACACAATTAAGTCTGTATGATACAATAAGGAAGTGAAAGGATGTACCAGTCAGCTCTGAGTGAGCCAGGGTACCAAAGCAATGTCACACTTTGGTGAAATTGCTAACCAGGCTAAAATAATCCTTTTCTCAATAGATCTATGTTACCTATTAACAGCATGCTACTGTATACACACCAAACAGGTTGATTCAGTATAACCCTTGAGAACCCAAACCATATTTGTGAGGGTTATTGCTCAACAGTGAACTCATTTTAACCATGTTGGTAGCAATGGCACAGCTCAATCTCAGGCAGTGGAGGCAACCGGCATTTGGTCACTAGGCCAACACTGAAATCAGCTCAGCTCAGCTGCCGTCAAAGTGCACCCAGGCCAGCCCTGCCATTTCATTCTCATGTCAGGAGTACATATAATTGTGTACAAAAAAAGGGCAAAATCATTTTTATGGAGCTCCAATGCAGTAGCTGTATTGCCTTGCTCTGTGAGGAATTGTAAAGTGACAGAAGAGACTGGTCCTATCCAAAGTAAAAGACATATAAAGAAGGTTTTATAAAAATAACATACTTTTATGAACCTTTTTATAAGCCATAGAACAACTTTTACAAATGCAAGAGGACATGAAGTAACTGTGCAGCTATGATTTGGCCTGAAAACACTCAGTAAATGTTTTGTGTTTTCCCATGCTGAAAGACCTCATGAGAGTTAATGAGTTAGCAGCAATCACGGAGTTTTATCATTGCCAACCACATGCACAGACAAGTCCCAAGGTGGGTTTTAGTGGCTAGGATGCTCTCATTTCAGACACAAGCAGATTTAACAAGTACAAATTTGAATTAACTTTTTCTTTGCATTGATTGGGAACTTTTTCTTCATTGGTCCGTGACAATCAATTGCTGAATTCCAAATGCAGATAACAGGATATACAACAAAGCTGGTATATCTCATGTGAAATCAATTGTAATATTTCAAGGAATGTAGATGCTGATACTTGCTTCAGCTCCTTGAAAATTATTTTTCTTATTTACTTATCTAAGTTCAATAACGAGCTTTTTAAATGGAGTAAAGTAGTTCAAGGACAGATGTATCTGAACCTCAGAGACTGTTAGTCTTCACTCCGTGGTCTAGGAAGACCAATGTTTCCCTGTTCTTCTATGTTTCCCTATTCCTTCACTACTTTTCAGGATTTACACACCTCCAGCAACTGGATGTGTTTCAGGTGACTTTATCCCAAGTAGATTGATCTGCATTTTTCAAAATGTCATCATCTTCCTTTTTTTTTTTCTAAAGACAATTTAAATCATTCTTTCTTTGTACAACACCTCACCTTCATGAGCACATATAATTCTTTCCCATCTTGAATTCTCTATTAAATTTCTAATTACTCCAAGATTCTGAATGTCAATATTAGTTTTTTTGTTATGTTAGTTTAGAATAATGGCTGTGGCTACTAAGGGAAGCCTCTGTCATCTCATTGCAAAGCTGAGGTAACACTGGGGCACACATCCATGTGAAAACTTCTGAAGAACTCCTGAAACTAATATTTGTGTGCTAGGCTTAATGCTCTTAGCTTTAGGCTTAAAACCTGAGTTCTATTTAGCATCTGTTGAATCTTAACTTCTATCAGTGCCACTCTAAAATGTTATCTTATCTATTTTAATTGGTATATGATGTCATCATTTGTGATGTTGACAACATCCCAGTGTGACTTAACCTTGTCAACTTGGTGAGCTTTAGTGGACCTATGACATTAAATCTGAGAAAACTCTAAACTTGTTCAAATACTGTATTTCATGCAGCAACTGTAGAAGAGAGAACTTAATCCATTCAACTCCAGTGACAGCATTATTATTATTACTATTCATTATCATTATCATTATTTTATCGGAGAGCATACCAACTAGTGCAAGACTTGATACTGTTTCCTCATCACATTCCCTTAGTAAAATATACTAGCTTATTTAATTTCTGCTTTACTAAATGAATTGTTATCTAACAGGCTTAACAGCTCTTCGTTATGGCAGTATTAGAAATGGAAATAATATTGAATAATTCTAGAATTATCACTGGGAAGCAGTACTTTAATGTTGTTCTCTGTTAAATCAGTCACTATAGTAATAAAACAAATACTGAACTTTATTTATTTTCTCTATGGTTCAATATCTATCTGTTAAGGCAGTTCCCATATTATATTTACTACCCCTAATGGCTTAGACATTCCACCAATAATATATGTCCTTAAACTCTTTATAACTTTTCCCTGAGTGCTATTGATTTCTGCAGTGGTTTTTTTAATGAATGCAGAATTTTATTTTCTGTATTTTCTCTAATATTTACGACATGAATGCCACATATAATTTTTTAATTTCAGGATTAAATCTTAGGTAATTAACAAGACTATGCTTTGAAAAATGGAAATAATATAAGGCAAAATCTGTTTGGGACAATTTTCTAAACTTCTACCACTTTAAATGTAAGTATCTTATCTGCCTACCTGCCTGGGCCAGAATTGATCATATTCAGGCCATCAGATATGCTTACTATCTTTCTGCACCACATTGCTACTGCTATGCATTGTCTGTATGTGTGCAGTCTAGTTTACAGGCTTGTCTTCTGTGTCCCCGGAGGTGTCTAAAGCCTTAAATGACAAAATTTGAGGTCACACTTTATTGAACAAATCTCCATTAATTACCTCCAGAAGACCACTTGAATCAGCAGCCTTCTACAGTCTAATGAGCTAAATTGTATTGAAAGGTCCCACACAAATACAAAGGAGAAAAGTTCGGGCTAATTTGTCATCTTTACTAATTAGAAGTGATTGTTTTTCCTAGATCTCAAATAAAGCCAATATCTTAATACAAAGATATTCTACTTTAACTAAGCTTTGGGATTAGCAAGAATAGTCTCTATCAGTTTTCACTATAGCATTTTAAATTGAATTTGATGCAAGAACTGCACAGAACTCTTTTATCTAACCATACCTGTTAGGCAGTGATTTGAAGTGTGTAAGTGAATACTAACACCAGTACATAAATGATAGAACTTCAAGAGTGACAGAATTATNAATTTGTTAAGTACCATGTTTAAATTACCACATTCATGCAATAAAATCTGAGAGAAAGTGAGAGGGATACATTCATTAAGGCATTTTTCTTCTGAAAACACTACTATGCATACTGAGGCTCTACTTCCAAGGAATGGCTGAGCTTTGCTTGCTGATGGGAAGTAGAGAATATACCTTTTTAGTTTTCTCTGCTTCCACACAAAATCTTTGCTTTTCTTTATTTAATTGCCTTTATCTTGGCCCATGAGTTTTTTAATCTTATTTTCTCCCCCATCCCTGTGAGGAAAGGCAGTGAGAGAGCATCTTGATGGGCACCTAGCAGCCAGCCGTGGTAAATGCACAACAGAATTTCATAAGCACAACCCTCCCTGTTGACCAGCTATTAAACCGATTATATGGATTTTCCTGTATTGGTGATACCATCTGTCCAGTAAGGTTTAAACCAAAATGCATGAGCAAAAGTGATCTTTAGAGATCGAAAGGACATTTCACTGAGAGCAAAATTCTTTATTTTGGCACAACTCCATCCCAGGCAATTACATCTGAACTGCTTAAGTTCCACCTATAATTTTAACTGCATATAAAATTCTACTTTAATTCCCATCTTCACAGTTACTGAGTATTAAGGGGCAAACACTTTATTTTATCCAGTAGCAACTGGGATGATAAAGGAACCTACCATAACATAATACAATATCTTAGTTAATGAATATTAAAATCTTGAATAAGTTCAAATGAGTAAACTATTTAGATCAAAATATTCTCAAAGGCCCTGAAGAACATTAACCAAAATCTGGTTTTATGTGGATAACACTTAATTATTTGATCTTTCAATCTCTGCTATGGTAAGATGTTGTTCAGGAGTCAGTGAATATTAGTGGCAGGACTCTCACAATAAGTTAGCGCTGCAGAAGAGGCTCTCAGGGTCAGACTGGCTCCAGCTCTGTACAGAAAGCTTGTGAGGGCAGCCTCACTAAGTGGAGATCCGGAGTGCACAGCATCCTCTGGTCTTGAGCACTCACTATAAACACCCTGAAAGGCACCTGTGTATACATTAAGTGGGTGAAACAAACATTAAACTGGTGTTGGGTGTCTCAGAGCAGCATAGGTGTTAGGATAGTATACTTACTTCATATCTATTACAATGAGATTTATAAATCCTTTTCTTGCAAGCACAGATAGGTGGAAACTGCTTAGTCCTACACTTGCCTGTATTCCCACTCTGGTCATGGGCAAAGAGATACTGCTTTACTTACTAGCAAAGAGAGGAGCATGACAACCCATTCCTGTGTCTTCCCCAAGAGGTTTCATTGCAGAAGCTGGATGGGTGTCTACTTTGCAAAATAAAGCTTACTGCCTCCATGAGGTATTTCTAAAACATAAAAGAGGTCTGTGATACTTTGAACTACAGTCCACTACTGGAGTAACAGAAACACCTAATTTCTTAGTGCAGAGTAAAAACATCTGGAAAAATTAAGTGTCATCACCTATACAGCAACATATATAAATTCCAACTACATTAAAAAGAATATATGATTATGTGTTTGCTTTAGAAATCATTCCGTTTTTCAACATTTGGTGTATTTGGATTTTATTTATCTTTAGCTCAATTACAGTAAAACCAAGAAGGCACAATGATGGTGGCTGAAGATGGGAATATGTTTCCCAGAGGGTTTTGTGAAGTTTTCATACTTAAATTCTAGACGGGAGTGGATATGGGAAAAGTTTGAACTTGGACCTAAGCTCTGGTTTCTTAATCATCCTGATCCTTTTCTGGACTTGAAGGGACAGTGCAGGGATGAGCACAGCACTAGAAAATAGAAAAATTGCACATATATAAGGGGTATACAAAAGGAAGTTTGTGTAGCAACAGGAGGAAAACTGCCAGCAACACTTTGACCTGATAAAGTGGGAGGAGATTTTGGACAGCTGAAGGAGCCAACTAATAAGGTCTTCTAGGAATGAGCTTTTGTAGGTATTGCTATCAAGGAATGCTGGTCACTTTTTAAGAACCATCTCTTAAGAGTGCAGGAGCAAGCAGTTAGATTCTATGATGCTTCTATGTCACTTCCGACTTGAGCTATCCTATGATTCTGTAATTAATAAGACTGTTCTTTAGTAGGTAACTTGAACTTTTAGACTGTTAAAACACTAATTAACAATAAATTCTTTGTTCCACACAGATGTATTGCCTTTTCCCCCTAACAAAATCTGGATTATAGCAGCATAGACACCTATAGCAACTACAACTTATCCCTGCCAATCCTTTCACCTAGACAGATCTCTCTTAATTCATGTTATTCCGCAAGCAATTTTCAGTCATTACTGTTTCAATTTACTAGAATCAGTCACCTCAACACTGAATAATCCTCCACTTTTTTTTTTCAAATTTTCCTGAGATCCATCTTTTCTTGTGTTTAATAGTTATTCTCCCATGTATCAGTTCCCATACTTTCTTTTCAGTTTCAGCAATGACTTCTAGGTTCACCTGTTCCCCTGTATTGAACAGTGTGTGCACTAGACTGCAAGCATAGCATTATTTTATACAGATATATGTATCTTTAATCATATCAGACTTGCTAGCTCTTAGTCAAAGTTACTTTCACATACTGCTTTCATTTATCTTTTTTGCACAGATAAATCTGTATTTGCCTGGTTTCCATCACACTAATGTACCAGATGTTGAAAATATCCCAATGTCATGTTCTGTCTTACTAATATAAATTTTCTTTTATTGTGTTATTTTGACTCTCTGAGGGCTGTTCCCCTAATTATTTAAATGGAGTTAGTTCCTCATATTTAGACCCCAGAACAGCATTGTGTAAAAAAGGGTTTGATAGTATCATTCTCAGTGATATGATAGTATCATTCAGATATTTCAAAATCTTGCTCTGACACTAAATGCCATTGGAGCCTCTATTTCTTCTGGTCTTTCAATGATTCTGTATTATCAGTTTTTATTCAAATTTATTTTTTTAAATTTTCTACTGAGAATTATTTTCATTGCAAGTGCTTCACACCAGGATGATTTGTGAGACTAATAAGAAACTGTCTCAAGGCAGGAAAAAATATTAACTGAATCCAAATAAAGTTTAAGCTAGAAAAAAAAATATGGAAGCCTATTGAACAAAAATATAATGAAAATAATAGAATTCTTATGGCATGGAAGCATCTAGTGCCATTGACAGCAATCAGAGAGTGTGCAAGCACAGCAAAACATGCCATAAAGTAATGTCATAATTTCGATGGCTTCAAACAAACTATATGTACCAAAAATTATTTGAAATATTTAAAGAACAGCTTGTAGAAGGGATGTAAATATTTGTTTTTGAAGAAGTGATGAAAAATGGGTGAAATTCTAGAAAATTATGTTTGCAGATAAAATGGAAGGAGACTGTGACACCTTTTTTATGCTGTCCTCAGAAATAGATGGAAAAACAAAATGTGCCCATCCACAGGAAATTCAGTATCAGCCAGTATGGATTAATTAGAAACAAATCATGTCAATACAATTTGATTTTGTTCTGTGGCAGACTAGCAAGGTTGAGAACTGAGAGTTAGGAAATATTACACGCTGTAATCATGGAAAAGCTTTTGACAAAGCTATACTTGATATCTCTAAGAAAAATTAGAGTATTTAGGATGCATATTGATAAATGTGTGCAAGACTAGCTGGAGAAACATACCATACTGTTATGAAAGCGTTCTTTGCCACCTGAGGATGAGTAAGGTGATATTTTCTCCTTGTCTGTGTTGGAAAACAGTTAATAATTATTTTCATTAGTAGCCTTGGAAATTAAATAAGCAGTCCTTTTACTTTGCCTCTAATTTTGTGATACTGAAAACCACAAAGGATAGGGAAAGGATTACAAAACATTTTGATAATTTGGAAAGACTTGAAAAAATATTCAAATCAATAAATACACTTAAGTATTGTAATTAGGTTTTTAAATCCTATCAAGACTTTGACAGATAATCCCTATGAATTTCCCAGGAGCATATTAGATTATGATGGATTGTCAGCTAGTCTGCTGGAATGGAAACAGACTAATATACTTGATTGTCACTAGAAGGTATTACTCATGACACCACTATCAGCCAGATGGTTAAAGGAAGAGGAAAAGATCCATTCTGATCTTGCAAACCTATAAAGACACCTACAATGTTGAAATGAAGGTACTATGAAAGTATGAGTCAGCCACGTAACTCACATGAGAATGAGGGTCAGAGAAATGTTTTAATCAAATCATGAGACCATATCTGAAAGTTCTGAATATTTCAACATTGTTCAGATACAATCAGATTTCTAAAGATTTCTTATTGTTGATTATCCATTAACCTATGGAGACTATAGGGAAGCAATCATATTAAAGTGACTTGCTAACTTTCAAATAGCAGTGTCAAAAGATCCGTAAGTTCAACTTTGAAGAGCTTTTAAAGAGAAATTGTCTTGTGTTTTGGAAACATATGAAAAAAAATTAGGTTTGATGCTAAGTTCAGCCATAAAATGAAGGAAGATGAGTTGAGAAGACAGGAAGGTAACTTGAATAATACTGTGATAAAGGAAAAATAATTAAAGTAAAGATTGTTGCTATTTCTTCCAATACCATTCTTACTCTAAAATCTTATGTATTCTTTATTGAGGAAAAATGAACAAAAACCAGATATGATGTCTTGCAGGTTTAGTGTATTATGTGCTAGGAGGATAATTTCTTGGGAAAACAGTTATTTTCTAAATGTAAATTAGTTTGTTTACAACTAGTTTTAGAAGAGAGTTCTTACCCTAAATAAAATGAAAATGTTTTCCTTTGAATCTTAGTGAAAACTTGTGTCCTATTTTTGGAAATCAATTCTGCTTAAAGAATCAATAATTGGAAAGCAAAGACGGGTTTCATCCTATCTTACTTTGGCCACCTAAACAGTCACTTGTTTTGTGATTAATTTACTGAATCAGTTTCCAGTGCTCTTGATGACTCTGTACAGTACCTGTACAGCTGGATGTGAAGCACAGTGACACCCTACAGCCAATCCTTATCTTTTGGGAGAGACAGCAAGAATATACAGGTACATATAAAAACAATACTATGTGTCTCTGACTGTGCAATTAAAAACCTGAGGTTGTGATTTAATCTGATATGAAGACATTTAGATGCATGTGTCTAGACATCAGTACCGAGAGACATGTTTGAGGTCTAAGCTTTGATTTATAGTGAGTAGAAACCTAGTGGAGGGAGTTTGGAGAGCTATTTAGCTGGACACCTGGCAGATGCTGAATCTTTGTCTAGACCCATGGAATGGATTGACCAGAGGTGGGGACTGGGACATGTGTAGAAAGCTAAATTTGGAAGACTTAAGTCCTGCACTCAGCCTGGCTTCTAATTTGTAATTAAATTTAACTTACGGAGGTAGGCATGTACTGAGAAACAGCAGCTATCACAGAAGAGGAAGACATTCTAACAACAAGACGTTAGCAGAAAAAAACCTCAAATGACCAACTTTAAATATACACTGACATCTAAAAGTTTAGCTAGTGTCATGGCATCTCTCTATAAGACTCTAGAACAAAACCAGACCAGAATAACTAGCCCAGAACAAGGTAAGGAAAGGGAGAGAGATTAATATGATCTTCACTGTCATGTTGCCAATGACTGTATTGGAGTAGAACTAAATTTTGGCTGAAATAGGTCATCTTAGCAAGAAGGTTTGGATAAGGTGTACCAATTTAATAACAGGATTCATACATTAAAAAATCAAGGATGTGATTCGTAGGACTGATCTGTGGTCAGGAAAAGAATCTTGCTATAAGGAACACTCCAATGGTGCCTTTGTCCATTTGTAGCCTTAACCCCCCTGTATTAGTTACACATCTTCTAAAGTTTTAGTGTTTATTCCCAAGATAAGAAAAATAACTTAGAAAAATATCAGCACAGCTTCATATTTTTAAAGAGATATGTTCTTTCTTTGCATACACTCCTGACAGTGAAATTAGATGAACTTGCCCTAATCCTGAAGTGATTTCTTCATGGTAGTAAGTCACATTGGTAAGAATATTGGCTTACTCTTATGCTAACATCTCAACATCTTGACAACTAGTTAAAGGACAGCTCATGTCCAGTCAGCTTGGAAGGACGGCATAATTGTCAAGATTTGCCTAGAAAAGAAAACCAACTATAACCCTCAGTATAGCAAAGGAACATGATAATGCACTGCATATTGCTTTTTAATTTGAAGCTTTTTGTACCAAGCATGCATCTGCATAACTCTCATACCACTTCGTCAAGCCATTCTTTCCCTTCAGAGATGAGCAGCAGCCAAGGCAGATGGCTGGACTGAATAAAAATATTTTTGTAAGAATCTTTATTGACTTTTCCTAGCCCAGTATTATACTTCACGCTCACACCAAGGACAGTATTTAACACAGAGCATAGCTGGGTGATAGTTGTTTCCAGAGGGTCTCTGGACATGTGCAAAATCACATTAAATTGAAAGCTTAAAGCTCTAATTTCCAGCAAAGTTTATTTCGTTTTGAATGTCAAAACCAATTTTTGGTTGTTTATTTAACACTGATTATTTTGCTGCACTTGCTTTATGCAATCTAAAAGTTTAATCTAAGCTTTGCATAAGCAAAGAGTCATCATTCACAGTTTATGCAAGACCAAACTAATTTTAGCAAACATTTAAAATTATTTATCTGACGTTAGTGAATTTACTCTGTAGTTGAATGATGAGGATTTCTAGAATTGCGGTCATCCAGATGACAGCAGCTGTCTGGATGTCATAGAAATAGATAAAAGTTAACATATTTTTGCTAGACACTTGAAAGTATTCTGCAACCCTATGTGTTTTTTGCCTCACTATCTACAGCCAAGCAGATAATGATAAAACTGTTCTCTCTTAAAGGCAACTTTTAGAATTAAGAACTCTTCATGAAATAATGAATTTGTTAAAATAAATTTCTATGGGAATAGGTGTTTTCTACAGAGCTTTATGATAAATTTTGTTTTCTTTAATTTAAAAATAAATTGATGGAATAAATTTGTGTTATTGACGAGAATACCAAACATTCATTTCCTAGGTTCAATTTCATTCTAAACTAGCAAGCACTTAACACTGTCAGCCCCTTGTGCTTTTAACCGAATAAAGGTCAGATAATCAGACATCTGAAAGGACAGCTCATTTATCATCCTTTGATAAATGTGTCAGTAGCTAATCTTTAGCAGTGGATGATAACACTACACAATGAAAAGTTAATGGATTCAAAGCACTGAATTTACCACAACATGGATGTAATGATGCTGTAGAGCAGAAAGTTCAATTTTATTCCCTATTTTATATGAAATTATATTTTTGCTTGAAAGCATTAATTACCACAATCTAAACATTATTCTGATAAATTGTGTTCCACAGAGGACAAGAATGATCTTGATAAGAAATTGTAATTATAGAACTGATTGAAGTATTATTTCAACAATCTAATGTAGAATTTCTATCCCATCAAGCTAATTGCTGAATCCTCACTAGTTTAAAAATTACTGCTAAATGTCTCTTGCTACAAGTTTATATATACCCTTTTAGTAGCACATGTTCTCATTTATATCACATTTACTATTAATCTAAAAATCAATATTAGTATAGTCATCCTAGACCTAAAACTGAAACTGAGAATATAGGTATCTGCTTTAGGACGTATCTGTTACCCTTAGGTCATCATCCCTGTACAGGCATTTGAAATATTCCAAGACATCTCAAATGACCAAAAACATATATTCAGAATTTATTTTCTCAACTCTTTATGAAACTTTCTTTTTAATCTAATTTTGTAAGTATTATAAAACATAAGAAAGAATAGTGCTGAAGGAGATGGGTTGTAAAGAAAAACGATACACAGGACTTTATTAGATGCCTAAATTCCTTGGATTGATACCGGAAGAAAAATGTCTAACATATAAATTTACATTACTTGATGAACACAGCAGGTCTCTACTTCCCTTTTCCTTTATCTTCTTTCTCTCTTTGCAGAAGTTCATGGCAGAATCACATGAAGACTATTTTTTCTAGAACTCAGATTATGGCAATGATGGTTAAAACTCTTGAAGTTCATTTGTCTGCTCTTCAGGCTGGAAGGCCTTCAAGCAAGTATATGGTATTCTCTTAGATTCTGTTGAGATTGAAAAGATTTGGGAAGGTCCCATACAGGACAAGGATTATGATAGAGACAATATCCTATGTTTCACTGATTGAAAACACACTGAAAGAAATCTGGAGAAATTTGTCAAGGTACTTTGCCACCTCAAAACCACATTTTTCCACAGAAGGAAACCCTCTAGACTAAGTGGTTTATATTCTGGTTTACAGTATGAATCAAGAAATTTTAGATTTATTACTTCACTTTAAAAAGGCCAAAGAAAATACATGCCTTATTAATTAGGGGATGAATTACCTTTATTTCCTTAATTCTAAAGAAGATTCAAGTAATTATATCTGTCTTATAAGGCAGTTTAGTCAGTGCAAAGGAGAGAAGAATGTGGCTAGAATTCATATCTAATGTTTAAAATATCCTGATAATCACTTTTACCCAGTTTTCAGGTATGTTTTGCATTGTAATCATTTGTAAATATACTGTGGAACTCAGAAATATAATTTTCTGGCAATATAATTTTTCCAGTATCGTTGTCATAAGAGAAGCATAAAGTAAGTTTATTGTATGTTGTGTATCAGTCTTGCAAACTCTCTGTTATGATATTTGAGTCAAACAGTAAAACAGGAACTTTCTTTAAAAAAAATGATTCAAGAAACAACTTTAAAAAAAAAGAAGAAAATATTATAATTGATCAATATTATTTTCCTACCAGGTAGATTAGCTTACACCTTTGGTGTGTATAGAAAAGAAGACTCGACACTACTCACAGTAAATTCAGAAATACAAGTCATTAAAAAATATTTTCTTGCAGTGGCTTTATTATTCAAGTGTCAACTTTTCAAACAACTTCCCATGATAGCTATTACTCAACATAATAAATTTCTATAAGTTTAGTATAAAAATTTATATGAAAATTTGTACCCAGTATCTGGAGCTACTAATTAAGACCAAGCAGACAACATTGGAGTGAAGAAATAATACAGTAAAAGCTAGCAAATAATTTATAATCACGTGAATACTCTTCTTTTCAAGTCTTTTGAGAGCAAAACAGAATGCTTGCGTAATGGATTTTTCTTCTTTCATGAGTATTATGTAGTTGGACTTAATTTTTTCTCCCTATCTCAAATATTTGAGTAATTAGATAATTTTCTTATAAATTGTTCTTGGATAATAAGTTAATAATACATCATTCAGTTGGGAATAGCTTTGTGTTATAATGAGTGGATATGAATTCTGATTATTACAAGATAATCATATATGAAATGTACAATTTTTATTTTCATTAATTGATGGCAAAAATAGGATATCCATTATCTCACTTAAAGATTTATCCAAAGGTTATTGAATTTGTGACTTACGAAAAATTAACCGAGGTACTTAAAAACCTTGATATTCAATGTACTAAAGAATCAAAATACATGAAAACAAATAGAAAACACAAAAATTATATTAATGGAAACTTATGTGCTTGCTTCAATGGTTTTGTTTCCTATATGGTATCATATGCAAGTCTACAAACATAGTAGTGAGAGATTGTGCTGGGAAAACTGCAAAATGAAGAATGCTTTTTTAACACTCAGAGTAGAAACAGGAAGAATAGCTTTAGTGGCACTGGCTTGAATACAGTCAAGGCAATTCAGTATCAATAGCAGACAGAGCATGAAAATTTTGATATTGAAATCTTGGCTAAAAATCATTAGGAGAAAAGTTTCCAAAGAAAACATAAATTTTCTGTACCTGTTCACTTTTAACAAAGAGATAGAAATTTTAGAAAACATATTTCTAGGTTCATCCAAACTTCTGGGTATTTCAAAGTTTAATTTCTATTCCACTACACATTTGTCATTAAATTTTACAAAGGTGACTGTTTCTTATGAAAAGCATAGTGATATGTTCTAAAAACTACTGCATGATTCTGACTATGTGCATCACATGAAATCCAAGGAAAGGATTCAAATTCTGTTTTTAACAGTATAGTCTCAAAACTTAAGTATATGAGTATTGCCGACTCATAAGCAATTGCTGTAATATTGCTTTAAGATACAATTCTGACACATATCCAGGAGGGCTTTACAAGTGATTGGTCAGATCTGAAATGTCCTTCAAAAGGTTTAAGACATTATGCATCCACTCATGTGTAATATTTTTTCAAGACTAAGTGCATTAAAATCACAGTCTTTCACTTGATCTAGCTATCACTAGAACTATCAATGATCATCAAAATGCAGGATGAAAAAGAAAAAAGAAACAGAAAAGCAGAGTGGTTTAAAATTATACATTGTCTTATTTGAGTGGTGCCAGGTGCAAATTTCTACTTTGTTTTTGTGGATTTTATATCACCATAGGCTTCAGTCTGACTCAGAGCCTAAGGATTTTTATAATCATGATAGTTCACATTCACTGAAGAAAACAGATGTTTTCAAAATTCTTTTAAGCAAATAGGTCTGGTATCAGATATAGGAACAGTGGGACAATGTGAAAATGAACAAAGCTGCTAAGAGATGTTTGTGAGAGACTTGGAAAACATACCATATTTTCTGGTTACTTTTTTTTTACAAAGAACAAAGTATAAAAAGTACACTAATGTTGTCTTGTTTAAGATGGATTCTCCCACACATTATTGCTGTTGTTATTGCTCTTATTATTAATATTACTACTCCTGCTATTGTTCTGCAGATAATGTAATGTAAGATGAAAAACCCAAGAAATTTGGAGATATGCAAAATAAACCCTCAGACCATATTGTCTTTGAAAATAACGTATATCACTCATGAAGCTATGAAGTGAATAAGTTGCAAAGCCATAATGAAAGGAGCTACCCTCCTAGCTCAAAGCCAAATTAACTCTCTCCACATATTCCTTGAAAATTGTTTAAAGAAAAAATAAATAAATTATCTCTGAAGCAAATTTATCTCCAAACCTAGGTGTTGAATTACATGTGTTTCTATGACAATGCTTACTGTAGACAGCAACTGGAAAATCAGGGCTTTTTTTAATATTTTTGAACATTGCAGCTTTGTCCCACATTTCCTACCACAATATAAAAATGGTATATTCCTCTTCTGTTCTCCAGTTTTTCTGCCTTTAGCTATTCTGATTTTGGGTAATTTTCCTTTCTGTTTTCACTTTTTAACTGAATCTCTGCACTTCTTAGACTATCTTGGAGGATTTGCTGTCCATTTAAATTCTGAGCAACAGAAATAGCAGTTTAAAGTTTTCCATGACCTTTCCTGTCTCTTTCCAACTCTTATCTACTTGGCTCTGAATCTCAGAACCATGGAATGGCTAACATTGGGAGGGAACTTCGCAGTTCATGTTGTTCAATCCCCCTGCTCAAGCAGAGTCAGGAGCCAAACATCTCCCCAGGTACTTATGGGTGCATCCCATCAGGACACATGGATTTACGTATGGACAGTTTTCTTAAGTACTACCTGATCTCATCCTCTCCTACCAAGAAAAAGTCTTCCTTGCTCCAGAATTTACCTTCATCTCCAGGCCCGTGCCTTTGGGGGTGGGGGGGTGGAAAGTTTTGATATAGTGGAATTGAGGGCATCCTCAGAAAGTTATCCAATAACACCCAGCTGAGTGTTTTAGTTTACTCTCTTTAAGGAAAGAGATGACATCCAGAAGGACCTTGGCAGGCTTGAGGAGCAGGCTGTCCAAATGTCATAAAGTTAAAGAAGGCCAAGTTCAAGGCCCTGTGTCTAGGTTGGGGCAGTAAATGGCGAAAGAATGGATGGAGAGCAGTCCTATGAAGAAGGACTTTGGTATACTGTTGAATGAAAAGTTGGACATAAGCTGGCAATGGGGGCTTGCAGCCCTAAAGGACAATCATATCCTGGGCTGCATCAAAAGCAGCATGGACAGCAGGCTGAGGAAGGTGATTCTGCCCCTTTGCTCTTGTGAGACCCCATCTAGGGTACTGCACACAACTCTTCAGCCCCAAAAATAAGGACATGAACCCATTGAAGGGAGTCCTGAGGAGGCCATGAAGATGGTCAGAGGAATGGAGCACCTTTCATACAAAGACAGGCTGATAGAGTTGGGGTTGTTCAGCCTGGAGAAAAGAAGGCTCTGGGGAGACCTTGCAGCACCTTCCAGTTCCTAAATGGGGCCTACAAGAAGGCTGGAAAGGGACTTTTGAAAAGAGCACGTAGTGACAGGACAAGGGGGGATGAATGGCCTCAAACTGAAAGAGGGCAGGTTTAGATTGGATAGTAGTAAGAAACTGTTTACTGTGAGGGTGGTGAGAGCCTGGCACAGGCTGCCCAGAGAAGCCGTGGATGCCCCATGCCTCGAAAGTGCTCAAGGCCAGGTTGGATGGGGCTTTGAGCAAGTGGGTCTAGTGGAAGGTATCCTTGCCTATGGCAGGGAGGTGGAACTAGATGGTCTTTAAGGTTCCTTCTAGCCCAACAATTCTATGATTTTGTCATTATTCTGTGATACACAGGAACTCCACAGACTTCTATATCTCTTGAAAATATTTCTATATGAAAGAATGTTTCAAAACAAAGTAAGTTGAAAAATTTTGATTACCCACAGGTGTAGGAAGCACAGAACTGAGGTCTCTCCCTTCTTGGGAATATGGCAGGAGTATGCTTTGTGTGGTGAGAAGGCAATACTTTCTACCACAATGTTTTTTTCTTGAGAGAAGAGTTGTGACAGATATGCTGCTATTGAGTGTAGGTTTGATGTAGTTTAACCATGGATTTGCTTGGGTTTGCACAGATATGCAGAAACAGACAGATGTGTTGGAATGTCCACGTAACAACTAGACAAATGCAGGCAGCAATCTCTGGCAGGACTTAAAGCCTAAAACTACACACAATGTGATCCAGAAGCTTTACTGGTGAAGAAGCTTTACTGGTGAAGGCCAGTGGCAATCAGACTTTCAATTGACTAAATAATAGGTTTTCATCCCTTGCACTCCTGGGCTTTTATTTTCACATGTACTTTATGTTGCATTTTTTAATTCATTAGTACTTTTGTGCATCTAAATCTAAGGACTTAATTTTTGCTGCTTTACTGTTCTGGGCTGCTAAGGAAGAAGATTTTAGCTTGGATTCTTTCATGGCTTTTGCTACTATATTTCCATTAGCAAGGATGAAAGAAGAAAGTATATACAAGAAGTGATGACTAAACATTTCCACTATAATTTTAAGTCACATTTCATGCAGCTATTAAAGATATGATAATTTCAGTTGAGGAGCACTTTTTTTTATTTCTGCCTTTGTCAGCTAGTTTTATCATTGTCATAATTTATATGTAATTTAAGCAGGATCTCATTTGTAGCAAAATCACTCACTTCAAACATTTTATCTGTCACTTTTTGCTGTGCCCAAACAGTCTACATTTCAGAAAGCTATTGGTATGCATGTGATTGCTCACACAAAACCCTTCTTATGCTCCAAATATATGTCTCACACCTTGCTGATAAACAGGATAATTTCCATTGTCAGTCTCAAGCAAATATATTTTTTTTTGGTCAGGTATTGGGCTATTTAACTATTTAACAGAACTGGAAAATATTTTGTTGAGTGTAGAATTCTTTTACAATGTATTTGTGCTTCTAATGTTTTACAGATAGAATCTATTTATTTTCACTGTGATGGATTTCATAATGCGAGATTCTAATTGAGAACTGAATATAAAATGGATTAAATCAGAAACTACAGATATCCCTAATTGTCCATGACTACATCTACATAGATATACTTAGCTGTTCCTTAGGTTAATAGCACAGGCATTCTGATAATTAATTAATTTAACCCATTAATTCATTAGTGATACCCAGTAACTTTTGAACTGTCATTTTCAGCATAAGAGAGAGACACACTTAAAAAGCTGGAAGACTGAGGCAGCGCTAAGTTACTTACTAGTTCTAGCCAACCCAGAATATGCTAATTACTAGTTGGAAAATGCTAATTTTTACATGTAGTAGAATATAAAGCAAAGCCATTCAAGAATTGATCTGCTGGTCTGTGGAAATGTTGCCACTATTTGCAGACTACATGGAGGTTTCACAAACATAGGTTTTAGTCACTCAGAGGCATTTTGATCAGGAAGACAACTGCTCTGCCTCCATTTGTTTAGCAAAACAGGCACAGAGGTATTTATAACACAGTTGTAGTAGGAATGTGCAGTGGACATTTTGCCTTCAACTGCAAAGAAACTATTTCTCCCCCCTCCCCCCCATTATTTCTTCTACCATATTCCTATTAATTCTTACATACTATTTGGACTTTTTTAATATATATGAACTTTATAAACCTTTACAGACATACCAATAATGGCTTTTGCATTAAAAGTATCTCTCTGATCAATAATGAAGATAATGCCAAAGGGTATTTAACATTAACAATAGAGAGAGAAGTGGCAAAATGAAGAAAAAAATATATCACATTCTCTTAGTTGTAGCCAAAAAGAATTTCAAAGCATACCTTGAGGCTGCCATGAACAAAATCTATCATGTAAGCAGCCATCTGCAAACAGTTTCTACAAAATTTGGTGAAGGGCATTTATCATTCCTCAATTAAAGTGTCAAATCTAATTAGACTTCCCCTCAACACACTGTATCTTACACAGTGGTACAATGAGAGAAAGACTTTCCCTTGAATTACTAAAAAGCAAAGGGGTTATCTGTGAAAGCTGGAAGAGAAGCAAGGGAGCCTTTCTGTAGGGTTTTCAAATGCAAGGGAGTTAATTCATCAGCTGTTTACAGCCCATAAAGTATCTATGGATTTGATGTTTTACCTGGATGAAGGACACATTCATTCTCCTAAGACACCAGACCAAATTGTTCTGTGATTAGGAGAGATGTGTCCAAGATTCACAGGTTGTTTTGATGGCGACTGGCATCATATATTGGCTGTTTGGCAGAGTGGAGACTTCACTATTCATTTTTTGGTATTTGCTTTTAATCTGGTATGACACATCTTAACAAAGCTAAATACTAAATGATTAACAGTATGTTCTTTCAAAATAAGGGTTTCAAGCCACACCATCTTCCTTTTTCAAATGAGGGTGGTCAGTCCAGCCTGCAAGCCTGAGTTACAGAAAACACAGCAGAAAGCAAAATGTTAAATATTATTAATAATAGTCTAAACAATTTTAGAGAAACACAAATATTTAAAAAATAAAATGGAATATTTCATAAAATGTACCACTGTTAGATATAAGAAATAAACTAAAAGATATCAAATCAGTAAATATTTTACTCGTACTGATCTCCTGAAGAACTGCAAGTGTTGTATGCAGACAGGTGCATAATCCAGTCCAATGATATGAAGACATGAATCACCATACTAATAACATAATAGCTAATAACCATAACTAATAACTCTGTAGGCTGGTCAAATTGTATCTGGTCATAAATGGAATTATAATATAATTTAAAATTCCAACTTTAACAATAATGCTTTTATTATAATAAAATCCAGAGTAGTTAAAATCTGGACAATCCAGAGTAGTTATAGAGTTATAGCTCCTCTTTTTTTGTCCCTTTTCCCAACTTCCATTCATTCCAAATACAATAATTGGGTAATTGAGTTTGGGTTTTGTTTTATGGGGGGAGGGTTTTGTGGGGTGTTTTTTTTGTGTGTGTGGGTTTTTTTGGTTTTTTTTTTTGTGGTTTTTTTTTGGGGGGGGGGTTTGTTTTTGGTTTTGTTTTTGGTTTTGTTTTTTTAATTTCCTGTTGCCATTGTTAGAGACAGTGTTTTAGCTCTGGGATCTTTTCCAAGATTGACTCTCATTTTTATATTTATAAAATATTGCTAATTGTCTGTCCAGGTTCTTTCAAATATTCCAGACAAGGAGGTTTTAATGTTTAATATCAAATTCACTTTCTAGTGAATATTTTATGTTACATGGGACTTTAACTTTGAAGAATGATACAGCAACATAAAGAAATCACAAGACAAACACAATATACAGTTGGCTTGTAATACAGATGTGATTCCTGTCACAGGTCTCTGTAAACTCTCACTACGATGCTGAGTGTTCTCAGTCTCCAGGAAGGAATATGTGAGCTAAAGCCAGCTCAAGATCTTTGTTCTTTTCAGACTTAATTTTGTTGCTTTCTCAATTTTTTTGAGAGCCATGCATTCACACCCCCATGCAGGTCTGACTGGCTGGAGAATACTTTGTATTAGCTATTGTGGGGAAGGTCATTTACACAACTGCTTGACACAATCAACTGATACAGTCAATTACTTACAGTAAAGGCTCCTCTCTTGTCCCCTTTATGTTGCGCTTCCTTTGCAATAGCTGTGCTCCTGTAGGTCCATAGGGGAGCAGAGATCCACCCTGAAGCCTGTGGAGGGCTGCAGGTCACAGCAGGTGGAGATACACTGAAGGAAGCTGCAAAGTGTGCAGACCCAATGCAGAAGCAGATGCTGAGAGGAGCTGCAGCCCATGGTGGATCTCTGCTGTAGCAGTGCATTTCTGATAGTCTGCGCTCCACTGAGAGGATCCAAACTGGAGCAACCTTTGAAGAGCTGCTGCCCATGTGAAGGAGCAGTTCATGAAAGACTGTAACCCTCATGAGGGACCCCATCCTGGAGCGGGGGGAGAAATTTAAGGAAGGTGGAGCGGCAGGCGAAGTTTTACAAACTGACTGCAATCCCCCTTGCCCATCCCCCACATGCCACTCGGAGGAGATAGGAGAATCAGGAAAAAAGGAGTTCAATGTGAAATATCAACAATGCGAAACTGAACCTGGGAAGAAGGAGGCAGGGAAGGCATTTTTAGTTTTGTCTTTTTCTCACCATCTTACCCTATTTTTGCTGGAAAAAATTTAATCGCTCTTTCTCCAACTAGAGTCTTCTTTGCTCATCATGGTACTCGCAGAGTGGTCTTCCCATCTTCATCTCTACTCACAAGCATTTCCTTCACATTTTCTCCTCCAGTCATGCTGTGGAGGGAGAGTGATGGAATGGCTCGGTGGACATGTGGTAGCCAACAAAGCGTAACTTACTGCACCTATCTTCTCTGAGCCTTCTTTTATTGATTGGTCACACAAGTAAAATGGAAGTCCACAGCCATTCCATGATATTCCACATAATTATACTCTGTAACTAGAAAACTGTTTGGCAGAGACTGCTCCTCTTCTGTTAATAGTACAATTTCTCTAGAAAATGAACATAAAGACATGCAATAGGTAATAAAGTATAAACCTAAAATTCTCTCCTACTCTTTTTTTCTGTCATGGATGAGACAGAACCAAATTTCAAAGAGGGAAGAACTGAGAAAAACACCTTCTATGTGGCAACACAGAAAAACATTTCTTTACTTTCATTATTTTTTTGGCAAGTGTTTTGAAAGCCCCCAGTCACTAAAAATATTAACAGTATGTCAGAAAGTTAATGGAAACTCTTCACTCATTAATTGTGCACATCAGTTGGAAGATACAGTGTGCTAATTCAAAAAGCAAGAAAATATATGTGGGAAAGTATAGGAAATGAGCAAAATATCTAAATTCTCAGCAAAATTATTCTCCACTATTCCTTCCCCTTCACCAAAATTAAGATGCTTTAAAATTAAATTTCCACTTCTGGTGAAGTACGTTCTTTATTTGCAAGTACATCTATCCTGCTGTTAACTGTTTTCAGCTCCTGCTTCTGTTAACATTTGCAACTCAGGTGCTTGGCTGGGACTTGATAAATTTTCAATGTACTTCCTTCACATTAAACCAGCTGGGGTCCTGCTTAGCAATAAATCTTAGAAATTATTAATTTTCAGGGGGTTACTTCTCTGTGTCAGGATTATATTTTATGATCATATTTTTTAGGTGTTATCTACTATGGGATTCTCAGGTAATTGCTTGGAAACAACATTAAAGTTTACATTCTCGATAGCTTTCAAGAGATGAAATACCGATTTCCATTAGTGAGTACGTATACAACACATGAAAGTATCAAGCAATAATTCAGATAATAACCATAGCAATCATCATGCCTCAAAAGGCATATGAATTATTTCGAAATACAAGCACTTTTAAGACATCTTTGCATAAAAAAAAATTTAAAAGTTATAAAACAGATAGCAAAGTCAGTTCTGTCAAATGTATGCTATTTCAGTTAAATTTATTTGATACTTTGTCAGAGTATGAGACTGTTCCAAAATGGGTCACGTCTAAATGAGTCTGTGATAATTTCTGATGCATAAATTTGTATTAATTGGGTTTTTCTTGAATACGAAAACTATTTGTGTATCTGTTGGCATATTTCCTTGATTTTTGTACTCATGCAAATGCATAGATGTAGATATAAATAGATCCTGATGATTCCCCTTCTCTCCAGTCCCCGATTTAAGTTCTATAAGTTCTTTGATAATTTAGACTCTGATAATAAAATAATGGGCAAATATTAATGCTAGCATCAATGAGCACATCTTGGTTTTAGTGATCTAATTCTTTCATCTAAGACCATTGTGTTTTGTTTTGTTCTCAAAGTGGTTTTTTTCCTAAAAATAAAATGAAAAATACTTATGCACAAACTTCTTTCATGGAAGAGTGAAGAGTTAATAATTGTCCCTAGCCTTAGCCAGCATCAGTTAAATCATATCTGCAAAAGACTTTTGGAAACTGGCTGAGGAGTACCAGGAAACTACCTTAAAATATCATCCCACAATTGACCTATTGTTCTTGTTCTAGTAAATCTACTTGTCTTTCTGTAGGTACACACCACATAAGTTTATCTGTATTCCATTAGTTTTCATGCAAGCAACTTCCATTTACATTCTTTGCTTTTAATTTTTTATTCTTTCAATAGATCTTTTTGTTGTGTGAAGTGGAACTGAGGTGTACCATAGCAGTTATCCTCTATAACAAAACTTCTGAAAAAAACCCAACCAAACAACAAACAACCACTTCCCAAGAAAAAAGACTGTTCAGAAGGGAAGTGATTGATCACCTCTCTGGAGAGAAATACAGAGGTGTTTCACAGAGAATCAACTTACCCAGACTAGATTTTTACCAACAAAATGCATTTATCCTTATAAAAATGTCTTGGGATCTCTTAATGAACATTAGTTACCAGGGCACTGATACCAATTTCTAAAGTAATTTCTGTCTCTCAAACATGTTGTCATCTTGGTAAAACATGATTCTACTGCTTGCTGGGAGAGCAAATCATTGTGTTTGCAATGTGCAGACAAATCATTCTGCTGTGAAACAAAGAATTGAAGAGTCTCTGCAGAGAAACCCATACTGATTAAAAATCCTGCCTGCACTAGGTTTTATAGCCAAACTATATTATGAGGAAATGTTGCTACATCCTTTAGAAATTCAGATCAAATTAAAACCTGTATACTACTACATTAAATGTTGCAAGAAGCAAGAAAGATGTTGTGCACCTTATTTAAATGTGATTTTATTGAATTACATGACTATTTTAACAATAGTTAAAGTAATTAAATAGGGGACTACTTAGAGCAATTAGGGGTGATAACATTATTTACTGTAAGGTTTCCTTATATTTGCAAGGATAACACCTTTTTTATACCTGTCTTATGACTTAGCCAAAATTAGCTAAAGTACAATCATCTGAACACTCAGCTTCTAAATGTATATGCCTGATTAAAAAAAAAAAAAAGAAAAGTAAAAAAATAAAGCACACGTGTTGGACATTTCTCTGAAACAGGCTGAAGGAGTATATCTGAGTTTTTATCCATGTTAAAGATGTTCAGAAACTTCTTAAAAGATCTTTTGCCCTATGCTTTCAATTGTAGAGAAGAAATTTGTCAGGAAACATGGATTTTTTGCCAGGTTTGTAAAAAACCTCACAATTTAGCCAAATTACACATCTTTTAAGAAGTTTGCAATGCATATTTAATTGGAAAGCAGAATTTCACAGCTCCATTCCCTAAGCACTCCATCTCAGCTGAGCATGTGCTGGCCAGATCTCAGCAGATATCCATGCATCATGATATCTCTGTGTCTCAGAATTACAGGCAACAGCAAAAGTTTGTTCCTCTTAGACAAGCAGTCGACAAGTCTGTATTTGTGTCCAGGCTGCAAGAGAAATTGGAGAGAGGAGATGAGACTGCAAACTATCCTATTCGAATTCAATCACAATAAAAGACATTTTTACAGCTAGATGACCAGACAGAGATTAGAAGGGGCATAGGAGGTTCAGTTTCAAGGAAAACACGTAACATGGTGTAAATTGAGACTTATTAAAAAACCCTAGGATTCTGCTATCTAATTTAAGGAGACCTGTTCAGGAATCAGTGATTAGAAGTGAAGGGACATTAGAGACATGTGAAAAGGCAAGTCAAATATGCATGGATATAATCTAGTAAGAAATGGTAGCACTGCCACAGAACTGAGGTGGTCTCTGCAAAATAAAAGGATTAATATGTTGTAAAAGAAGAAGAAAGATTAGAAGCCCAGAAATGAAGCTTTTATTAGAAAGCATTTGAGCACTAATGGAAAGCCACAAGTGAAGGTCAGAAGGCAATAAGCAAGGCAGTCTGAATGAAAGACCGTGAAGAGAGAAAGTGGAATTTAATGGGCAAGCTCTTAGGAGGACAGTCTTCAGCAGCTTGCAGAGGTTTTATCCAGAAAGGAAAGAGATTAATGATGTGAGGAAGTATGTATGATTTTCAATAGCTTTTGCTGATTGGAACCTTATGTAAATTCCAGCACAAGCATAACAACAGTAAGTACAATTACTATTTAAAAAACATTCAACATTGGGACAAAACAACACATAATAGCTGGAAATCGTATCATGAAAATATTTACATGACAGACAGCAGAAAATATAATCATTGCAATCTTATAAAATAAGTAATTAAAGTATCTCAATAGTATTATATAAATGCTAAAAATTCAACATCATACTATCATCAAAATATCAGCAGAATAGTGTTATGGACATGCCATGCACCGTCAGTGCCAAATCCCCAAGTTCTCCCAATAAGCTTAAGTTAACAAGTCTTCTACCTTGGACTTTAGAGTTCACATCCATGATACAGGTGAACCAACAGCATCTGCTGAACTGTGAAGGTGACGTGGACAATGTCCTCCACAGCAGTTGACTATCAGCCACTGACACTTTGCAGTGCTGATTCTTTTGACATCAGAAGTTTCAGATCAGTCTGCTAAGCTACCTTTTATCCCATCAAAAGACTGTTCCTGTTATTCTGTTCTTTATTTCTCCATTTTTGCAGTCTGATTTTTTGCTTTGCTGAGTTTGTTTCTCAGTCTGGAAATTACTGATTGCTGTGTCCTTGGTCATCATGTCTTCTTCCTGAGAATGATCCTCTGGGGAGTCACGTCCTCAAAACTAATCAGAAATTAACATTTCAATTAGTCCATATCTGTGCAATACCAAATACATTTGTATTAGCAAATGCCGCACCAAGGCTTATCTTGACTTCAGTCATCATTTTTCCCCTGCTATGGTGGCCACATGCTATGGTGCATCAGATCAGCATTTTCCCGATCATTCAGACCAGCAGTTCCCTTCTTCTGCAACAGCAGTACATTCAGGCCTATTGTTCTATCCAGGATCAGCAACTCCCTTTCCTTACATAGGTTTTATGTCTTTTTGACATTCTTAAAAGTTCTTCTTGTACATGCAGTACAGAGCTGGGAATGGTAGGAACAAGGGGAAGTATTAATGTGTTGTCCAAAAGGTAGAAGCATATACTGACTAGTTTAGGAGAATCACAAAATGAGTAAGGTTGGAAGGGACTGCTGAAGGTCTTATAGTCCAACGTCCCTGATCAAAGAAGGTCCCCTAGAGCATGGATCTTTGATGAGAAAATCTCCTAGCCCATCTTCACGATTCATGATCACTGTGTGAAACTAGTCTTGTGGCAACAACTGAATTACACTTTACAAAAAGGATGAAAACTTCCTGCAACTGTAAAAAAATCCTGTTGCTCATATGACACAAGTCTGTAAGCTGACAATATTTAGGACTGAAAGAGAGTTCTTAACAACGTTACTAAAACTGTATTTTGAACAATCTACAAATAAAATATTATGAAAATATTACTTAGAAATACATTTTGTTAAACTCATGAATTTTGGCTAGCTTTTTTCAGAGACAGCTGGTGTCTCTTTAAAAATAAAATTGAAAAAAATTAATGAGTTGTTAGGCCAAGCCACTTTCCTATAATTCTTTGTTAGTTTTGCTGGTTTTCAGCATCTCATGTTAGATTGTGTTTTCTTGTTTGTTTGCATTTTCTCAGTGTTGTGGTTTAAGCCCAGCTGGCAATTTGACATAAAGTCATAGCACTTTGTCTTCTCCATTACTATAAATTTACTTTAAATGGTAGCTCACACACTTATGATTTATCATACTGTATTTACATACTCTATTTTTCTCATGTACCTGCTTATCAGTGATATGTGCTGTTTCATACTGAGTCCAGAATTTCTAATGCTCTTCAGGAATCATAATTTTTATTCCTTCTGACTAGAATTCATACTGACTCTGAGAGAACTGCAAACAGCTATGAAGCAATTAATAATGTCCCTCATGTTGGGGTAATGAGTGTAGAACTGAAGGCATCTGGGGGTGCAATGATCAATATAATCTGATTCAAGGAGAATTTAAATTCTCTGCGTCAGGGAAAAAGAAACCCCTTAACATGTGGGAAAACTGAATTCCAAATACAAATGGGATGAAGAGTAGCTTATAACCTAGGGTCTGGAATATCCCACCAAGGAAAACCAGACAGTAATGACTGGAACACTTAGAAACATGTTTACAAGAAATGACTGCATGCATCAAGAGAATATTCTGGTCTTTGATTTTTAAAGTCCAGTGGTGGAACTAAATCAAAACGCTTGTACCATGTCTCTACTGAAAATGAACATGTAGCCTTGATCTCTTGTGCCATAAATATTTTTTTGCCTATACACTTCAACAGCAAAATTTATACCCCTGAAAAAAAGACTGGAGGTGGGGATAGGGGAATGAGGGCAAGGGATGGGAGAAAAAGAAAAGACTGTAAAACATGGATGTCAGTGAAAGTCTAGGAAATCTTTAGGAGTCTGCTTCTTAGCTGATGGATTGTTTGGCGATAAATCATCAGTTTATTATAAGATCAGTTTACTAACCATAGATTACATTTATTGTGAATAATTACTGGAAAATAAACACACAGTTGAAATAATATCGTATTCTCAGTCATACAAAATACCACCTTATTGTTGCACACCATTGCAAAATACAACTAAACTATAACATGATGAAGCTGTGCAATAAGTGTTACAGTCTATAACAGTACCAAAGTCAGGCATCATTTCTCCCTATGTTTATGCTTTCTACCTCACCCTTTTTTTACATTTCTTTCCTCTCAAGTCTTTCATCTTTTTATGATCATATACAGGGAACTTAATTTTCTCCAACTTTCCTCACTACTTTTCCCATTCTTCTTCTGCTACTTCACCTTTCTCTCAATGTTGCTAAGACATTTCTAATAAGGCGTCTTGATTTTCTACAAGACTTTCATAACTATTTTACTGTCTTGTACCAAAAGATTACTTGGTGATATTCCTCAGAGATTTTTGCTCACTTTTGCAAATCTACTGAGAACTAGAATTTTAAATATATTGAAAAATCTGTGGTGAAGTGACTGTCTGCTCCATCCCCACAAGAGCCACCCCATCAGAGTAAAAAGATCTGGGAAAGTATGGACCAAGGAATCTTACACCAAATAAGCATCCCAAACATAGAAGTTATAGTATCACCCTTCCTGCTCCACACGAAGAACTACTGGGTGAATGACTACAGACATTGATTAGACCAAAGAAATCTCTTCAGATCATATTTTAAAAGAAAAGTCTGACCTGGAAGTGTCCTGAGGAGAAGAGAAGTCCACAAACAATACGATTTTCCTCGTATTTTTCTCCAAACAAATCATACTTGTTGGTCGTTCAGTTAATGCAGTTTATGTGTAATTAAGGAGATGTTTTCAGTAATAGTAGACTAGAATGTGAGTAACCTTCTCTCCTTTTAGAATTTTGTTAGCATTCTATTGGTGACTTAATCTTCATGTATTCTGTGGGTTTGCCTGGCATATTATAAGTTTATTATTAATTTGTGATTTCATAGACATTTATGCCAAAAAAGGATGCTGGATCATCTAATGTGACCCACTATTCATTCCAGGCCCAATTATGTGCATTTAACTAGAGCATATCTTTCTCAAAGACATTCAAACTGCACTCCAGCATTTCAAGAGATGAGAATTTTGTTGTTTTTTTTTTTTTTTTCAATTTCAAAGGAAAAACGCATTCTTCTTTAACATATATAAGATCTTTATAATTGGAATATTATTTTTTAACTTCAACACAAAATGTGTTGTATATTATAGCGATGCCTCACACCCCTTCCAAAAACAAAAGACCTCAAACAAGCAATTTAGTATAGTTACTTAATAAGGATGGCTACTCTAGCAGATAATGAGTAATTCAGTTTGTGTATTCCTCAAAAGAGCATATGAGCAGATAGTAAAACAATAACTTATGCATGTCATCACTGTTATGAATTGTTTTCCATTGTTCTTCTATGTTCTCCATTTTCAGATATCTCAGTTTCCAGTATCAGCCCAGAATTAATATCCATGAAAAAACCCTCCATTCTTTTCATTCATCTATAGAAATGAAACAGTGTACATTTAAATTACTCAGTCCGCCCTAGATGTTTCTGAAGCTGTAAGAACCTTGCCAGACCGTAAGCCAATAATGAGCTCTGTCATGATTTGCTAGTCCATCTTACTGGACATATTGTAAAAGATCAAAAGACACGGTAAGAAGCAGCTGTACTAACTGCATTGCTTCCATTTGTGTCTCTTCCTTCTGCGACGTTAAGTAACAATGCCTTGTATCTCACAGATTGAATGGATGGGTCAGGTTGTCAAACAAAACTAAAAATTAAACAGTTGTTCTGGTCAGGTGGAGAAAAAAAATTGCCCATATTTATCACACCCACCTTGGGGAAAAGCTCTGAAAAGAAATAAAAAAATTCAAAGTCCAAGCTATTATTCATACCTTCCTAAAATGTGCAAAGACCTAAGCTGGGAAAAAGGCGGTATCTTTTATTACTGTACTAGTTTTCTATTCTCTTAATATGCTTTTCTGTGTCCCAATTTCCACAGTGCTTAATTATTGCATTCTGATAAAGAGAATCTAGAAATGATAATCTGTCATTAGCCACACATAGTTGCTTCTTTTCTCCTTTTAATTTCAGCAAAAGAATGGTAAAAAGACACACAACTATTGCAGGACTTGCAGAAAGAAGAAATTACTCCCTTTCAGCTTTCAGTTATTTCCTGTTTACTTAAAGTCTCACTTTACCCAAACCAGAAATATCAAACTAATGGAAACATACTGAGAAAATGCAAAGGGGTACTTCAGGAAACAGAATTTTGTGTCTCAAACTGCTGGGCAGTGCTGGCACATGGAGAAAAGTGCTTAGGCACTGATTATTGCATTGCCTCATCAACAATGCTCTTATTCATCTTACCTAACACTGGAACAGACATCTACATGACCTGAACAGTGTCCTTTATGGGCACTGGAGTAAGACAAGCATTTACAGGATGCAACTTGTCTCATCTTAATGCATGATAAAAATAGAAGAGAGAAATTTTGCTATAGAAATGTCAACCCATTTATAGGAATGTGGTGGTTCAAAATCAGCTGGGAATTAAACTCTAAACCAACTGCTCCATGTCCACCCAACCCCTTAGCTGAGAGAGGACAGACTCCACAGTACTGGCTGCCAACAACTTCCCCAAAGAAGGAAAAGATCAAAAGGTGGCCACTTCTGGTGTGTGCACACCCTTCTCTTCCCTCTGAAGCCACTCTCCCCAAGGATGTTGTGTACAGGATAGAATAACAACATAGATATGCCCACACAGCTCTATGCTCCACCCCCTTCTTGGCACCTGCGAGCAAAACTAGGACAAGTGACCAATGAGAAAGCTGGAATTGAATCATATTAGATCAGATACTGTTGATGTGATGAACATTTGAAAAAACACACCTTAGTAATTATAAATTGGACATACTTTTCCTTATAAAACACAGGGACACATAAAAGACTCATAACAGCATCAACAGACTTTGAACATTTGAACCTTACTAAATTAACCTTTAGGAACACTTGCAGTACAGTAGCAATGAAACTGCCTCTTTTCTTAAAGATTAAAAAAGATTGATGTTTCTTTTTGGGCAATTTCAGTTTGCTTATAAATTGTTATTTGGCATTTTACCTAAATGCATTTTTTGTATTTTTGGCTTTTCTTTTTCAAAAATTGGTGATTTTGAAAAGGTCCACTGGATCTTTCAGTATGGAAGAAATGTTATTACAACAAATTCTTTGTCTATTGAGATTTAAATATATTTATATAAATATATATATATTAATTTATGTAAAATTAGTTTTAGCAGTCAATGAGGGAGGGAAACAGGAGACTTTCACAAGCCATTTGAGTCTATTTCTCTACAAAATACAGTAAAAACTGTGGAGATGATGTTTCTTTCCCGGTTATCAGTCATATTTGCAGTTTTCTATTCCACAAATATATTTCTATTTATACCTTATCAGATGTCTGAAAATTATTCATTCTCTTGTCCTTTCTGACTGCAAAAGTGCACACATATTTCTCTAGGATAATATGAACTTTCAGATAATATAAAGCAAAGATATTGTAGCTTTTCATGAAAGTAGCTATCCATCTGTACTGCAATTAATGAACCAGAATTGGCATTTTTCTCAGTTCTACATTTTCTACTAATCAGGAATTTGCCCCTGGGAAATACAAATGTCTGTGCTGAATAGACACAAGGCGTAAAACACTGATACAAAGCATTTAACAGAAATCTGCAAATAATGAAAATAATTCCTGAAAAAATTGTTGAACCTCACTGGCAAATAACTAGCATTGTGCAACAAAATATGGAGCTGAACTCAATGTCATAACTTGATTTTACTTTTTGTTCTTTTTAATGTCTTTGGATATAAAATAGTTTTTATTGCTAATTTCTTTTCAAAACCATATGAAATTGAGGTCTGATTCAAGATTCTGTTCTTAGAAAAAGAAACATCATTATGTTCAAAATAATTTCCATATCAAACATATTTTCCCCAAAAAAATATTGCAGCAACTTTATTTTTATCAATAAAGAAACTAAGGAATGGATGTGTCCCAAAGGAAACTGAGTTAATGATGGGATCAGGAGTAAAATCCATCATCCTGTCCCTGTGGAGATATTTCCTCTATCTAAAAACTATCCTTTTCCCACCTCAGCTGTTCACAGGCAAGAGTGACTACTGGCCGTGTTGTGTGCTTCATTGCTGATGGCCACAGAAGTGTTAGACATGGAAAGAACCACGGGAAGGCAGCAGATGGTATTGTCTAGGGAGAGAGTTGTAATTTATGCTCTTCCATTTACTACCATACATACATTTAAATAATAAGAAATATAATGAAAGAGCAGTAGTTACAGTGATGGCTTTTGGCATAATTCTAAGCCTGTGTTCAGAGTTTTTGAATTAATTATCCTGTCAATCAGAGTCTGAAAGAAAAATCTAAAGATATAGCTGTAATTTTCAACAGAATACTCTCAGAAAAACTAAATTTAAAAATGTATTATATACTATTATATAATTCATGCTAGAAAATGAGACTTCAGAACTCAGTATTAGATTGCCCACAAATTTTATTTATTTATTTACTCTAAAAAGTTTTCTCATCCTAAATTCTTTATGCCTCAGGCATTCATCTGGAGTCCTGATGCTGTGAGCCTTCAGGCTTACCAACAGTAACTGTGATGATGTTTCATAAATGTCTGTACAATAGTTTAAGGTTTTCTGCTGACTCATAGTCGCAACTGAGAAACGCTAATGTATCCTGTCACCTCAGCTACTCAGGCTCATCTGTCATCTCTGGTCTCTTGGCTTGTCCCATACCTTGAGGTGCCTGTTGCCATTCTGTCTGAAGGACTGACTGCAGCAAAGGAGGACTTTTGTGAACACTTACAATTGTGTGAATTTTCAAACCCAAACAAATCGTTAGGGAGAAATAATGTATTTCCCTTAGTTACAGGTCTAGTAACTTATCAGAACCATCAAGTCCAAAGAATAAAATAGCTGTTTTGAAGCATGGCACACTAAAAAATCTCAATTTCTTTTTTAAATCCATTGTTAAATCTCATGTTATGGACAGAAAACTGTAGATATACATGCTAAAATAGAACAGTTTCTACTACCATCTTCAAACCACAGCACTGTATTTAGCACTTTGACCCAAAATGGTCTCATATATCAGAAGAATAAACCCACAGCAGAAAAGTTATATTCAAACACTGATAAACTTGAGGTCAACAGAAAATTAATGGACTAACATCAGAGTAACAATTACTCCTCCCTGAGAAACTTTAAGTGCACTTATCAGAAGTAATGATGAGTATTTACTCATCAGGTACCATAATAATCATCAGATTTGATTTCTATCTGTTTTCATCTCTCTAGTTTTTCTTGACTCCTGAACATTTTCTTATCTTGATATTTTAATTACATTGTACTTTAATTTTATTGGATTTTTCATCTGCTTTCATCCTTAAAGTTATACCTCAGCTTCTTGTCACTCATAAGAAGTATGCAATTACGTGCCTAACTCCATTTCAAATATTATGCCTTTTTGCCTAGGACAAAAATGATGAATTCAATCTGTATAATGTAAAGTAAAATATGTTCAAAATATTCCCAAATTTAGGGCTTCAGAAAATTCTTCTCTTTCCCTTAATTTTTTTCCAGCAAACAGCTTGTCATGATTTACGCTTATGAGCAAAAAGAAAGATTTTATGCTTTTCGCTCACCCATAAATGTTGAAATTAGCAAGATACGAATGATTTCTCACAGACAAGCCAATTGCTTTTCTTAGTTGCTCTGAGTTAATTTTATGGCTTTAGTTTCAATTCTCCTCCCAAATTCCTACACAGTCATTTCTTAGAAATTGTCTAATCCGGTAAGGTTTAAGCTATAGGACTCAATTCTTTGTCCTGCAGACTTCCATCCATTTTTGATATATCTAACTCACTCCCTGGTATTGTCTGTTTGGAATGGATTGTTTAGAACATTTGGTAAATTGTAATATTTTCCCATTAGAGGTTATAATACTTTGTGAATTCAGATTTTGGTGTTGTTTTTTTTTTCCTTTCCTTACAAAAGTTCTCATTTTGTCTTTTAGAATTTCTTGACATGAAAATAAAGCCTTAAACACTTTCAAACTTCTCCAGGGGAAACTTTGGTCTACTTGAGCTTAGCCTTGTTATCTGTCAATCACTCAATCAGCCTTTACTTTATGTACAGTAGCACATTGGAGAATGAATCTCAGAGTGCCATGCATAATAGCTGCTGGTTAACAAGAGAAAGCTAATCTCAGCTGACAAATTTTCACCTTTGTTTTACATCTACTTAAAGAGTTTCTTATAACCCCAGGGACTAAGTGTTATTGCTTTAGGGTATATGCTTGAAATATTAGTCTCCGTGTTTTTTGCAGCTGTGTCCATGATCACTCTGGAATAAAATGAACTTGGGTTTAAACTAAAATAATAACAGCATCAATGGCTCCATATTTATGCTATGTAGCATAAAAGACTAATTACATTTTTGTGACTTAGCAACTTACCATGGCCACTGGCTAAGCAAACTGTTATAAATAGATCAAAGCTGTGATACTGAATCAGTATCCATACAGAAAAATTAATCGTAGCTATGGTCTGTGCAACTTGCACACAGATGAGGAATACACCTGAGGGAGGTCACAAAGTTCTTATGCAAAACCGAAACTGTCCTGATACCTAGATAATTGTTACGTGGCAAAAACTGCCCCTGGCTCCATCAAATGTCAAGAGACACCTGAGGGAGCCCCTCATGAACTTTTCATCTGTACCTTTCCATTAAAAGAAACATTTTGTGTCAAAGTAAATGGTGGTACTAAGTATGCCCTATACTTACAACACTGTTAGTAATAGCAATAATTTCTGAAGTCCCACATCTATTTTTTTTCTCTTTTTGATGCTTAACAAAGAATTTTAAGCTCCCTACATACAGAATTTGACATTTTTTCTGGGTAATGTGTAGACAGAAGAACAGAAGACAGTGTATACAAAATAGTAAATGCACCTGGAAAGCCTGAGTATGTGAGAGTTTCAAAAAAGGTGTATGTATGCTACCCTTTATTAGAATAAAAGAAGAAGCAGTAAATAAAAAAAAAATCACTATAATGTAAGCAGACTCTCTTGATTCTGCTACTAATTGAGATTCTTTTTCAGTATAAACAAGCATGTAATGTCTATTGTTAATTAGATACAATTGAGTAAATTCTGGTATAGGCTCATTTTCCAAACTACATGTGTTGACATCTGAATTAATAACACCATTATTAACGATTAGGATGAACAGCAGTCATTTTCACAATTCAGATGAAAATGTCATAGAATTTTTCTGAAAAATTCGTTTCTATTTAATCTACTATAGCAGATTGCACAGGATCTTTTTCCAAGCAGGTTTTGAATATCTCCAGAGAAGGAGAGGAGACTCCACAACATCTCTGGGCAGGCTGTTCCGGTGCTTTGTCACCCTCAAAGGAAATAAGTTTTTCCTTATATTCAGATGGAAATTCCTGTTTTTAAATTTGTGCCTCTTGCCCCTTGTCCTGTCATCGGGCACCACTAAAAGGGTGTGGTTCCATCCTCTTGATGGCTACCCCAAAGATAATGGCGTGCATTTATAAGTTCCCCTCTCAGACATCTCTTCTCCTGGCAAAACAGTTCTAATTTTCTCAGCCTTTCCTCATAACAGAGATGATCCAGTTCCCTAATCATCTTGACAGCCTTTCCCTGGACCCTCTCCAGTAGTTACTTGTGTTTCTTGTATTAGGGAGCCCAGAACTGGACACAGCACTCCAGATGTGGGCTCCCCAGGGGCAGGATCATCTCCCTTGATCTGATAGCCACACTTTTCCTAATGCAGCCCAGGATGCCGTTGGGCCTTCTGGCCACAAGGACACACTGCTCATGGACAGCTTATTGTCCATAGGGCTGCTTTTCAGCAGGTCAGGCCCTTGTCTGTACTTGTGCATGGGGTTTTTCCTCCATGGGTGCAGGACCCTACAGTTGTTCTCGTTGAACTTTCTTAGGTCATTCTCCACCCAGCTCTCCAGCCTGTCCAGGTCTGGCTGAATGGCAGCACAACCTTCAGGTGCATCAGCCATTCCTCCAAGTTTTGTGCTTTCAGCAAACTTGACAAGCGTGTGCTCTTGTACTGACCCTGTGGAACACCACTGGCCACAGGCCTCTAATTAGATTGCACTGCTGACCTCAGCCCTCTGTGATCTACCATTTGGCCTGTTCTTATTCCACCTCACTGTCCACTCATCTAACCCGCACCTGATCTTATGTGTGAGGATCTTATTAGAGAAAGTGTCAAAGGCCTTGCTGAAGACAACATCCATTCCTCTCCCCTCATCTAGCCAGTAATGTCAGCACAGAGGGGTCCCAGACTGGTCAAGCGTGATTTCTGTCTTAGCGAGTCCATTCTGACTACCCTGAGAACATTTTTTTTTGTCCATGTGGGTAGAATGAATACCCATAATGAGCTGTTCCACCGCCTTTCCAGGGATTAGGTGAGGCTGGCTAAGCTGCAGTTCTCTGGCTCCTTCTGTTCACCCTCTTTGAAAATTGGAGTGACATTGTCTTTCCTCCAACCCTCAGGCACCTCTCCTGTTCTCCATGACTTCTCAAAGATGATGGAGAGCGGCTTAACAATAACATCAGTCAACTCCTTCAGCTGGTATTTCCTCTGAAGGCTTAGTGTAAAATTAGAGGGAGCAAGGTAACTGGGTATTACCTTTATCTTTTACATTTTCTTTTTGGTTGTTTGATTGGTTGATTATTTTGTGGAAAACCTCTAATTTAACAGTATACTTCAGGAAAAGAAAACCTTGAAAATGTTTCCCCAAATATTTCAAGTAAAAGATTAAAACTTAAAAAAAAAATTGGGGGGGTTCTGAGGAAACCAGAATGGAACAGCACAAAGGTTTCTATCTCAAAAGAGAACTGCAGTATATAGATAAAGCTGACCTTCAAATCCTGAATAGGAAGGTTTTTGAGACAGAAGCTACATCACTGAAGTAGGGGAACCTGAGCTCATGACTGAAAGCTAAGAAAAAGTTAGTAATTCTACTCAGGGCAGCAATATGGAGTAAGAGACCTATCTGGAAGTAAGCACTATTTGGAAGATATTTTTATCTCCATATTTGCCCCTATGTCAAAATGTTAGTATATATTTACTACAGCAATTTGCTGTGAGATTTAATAAACGTCACTGGGAACTGAATTTGTTTAAAAGTAGTAGGTTTCCATAACACATATTCGGCCCTCAGAAAGAATCAGTATGTCAGTCCAAATTAATCTCAATCTTTTTTTAAAAGCTTGCTAACACATGTCAATTAATAAGCAGAGAGCTTATGATAATTGGCACTTAACACTCTATTATGAATAAGGTTGTTTGCTGTTAATGGAATGTAATGGATTGTAATTCTGTACTTTATTATTACATTCCAAAGCATGCCTCGCTCACCTCCCTTTCTGTGTTCACAACAAATTACATAATATTTGACAATGGTAAGTAGACAAATGATTATACTTAACACATTTAATATGGAGTATTAAATACACTGAATTTAACCACTAGGTAAGTGATATTAATACAGACATTCTTGTCACTCCTAACATGAAAATGCGAAACATTTTTTTGTTTTGTTTTAAACCTGCCATTGTTAAAAGTCACAAAATCCAGAGGTGGTCAGTCACAAGTGGTGTTCCCCAGGGCTCAATTTTAAGGCCAGTTCTGTTTTATATCATTGTCAATCATCTCGATGAGGGGATTGAGTACACCCTCAGTTTGCAGAGGACACCAAGTTGGATGGGATTACTGATCTGCTGGAGGGTAGGAAGGCTCTGCAGAGGGATCTGGGATTGATGGGCTGAGAACAACAGTGCGTGGTTCAACAAGGCCAAGTGCTGCACTTCTGTCACAAAATCCCCCTGCAGCACTACAGGCTGAGTTAGAGTGGCTGGAAAGCTGCCCGGTGGAAAAGAATCTGGAAGTGCTGCTCAAAAGCTGGAAGAACAAGATCCAGAAGTATGCCAAGGTGACCAAGAAGGCCAATGGCATCCTGGTTTTTTTCAGCAACAGTGTGACAGCAGGACCAGGGCAGTGACTGTCTTCCCGTACTCGACACTGGTGAGGTCACATCTCAAATTCTTTGTCCAGTTCTGGGATACTCACTTTTGAGAAAGACATTGAGGTGCTGGAGCTTGTCCAGAGAAGGGCAATGGAGCTGGGAAGTTTCTTTCTAGAGAGTAAGTCATATGAGAAGTGTCAGAGGTTGCTGGTTGTTTAGTTTGGAGAAGAGTAGGCTCAGGGGACACTCTCCAGAACTACCCGAAAAGTGAGGCCCTTCTCCCAAATAATAAGAAACAGGACAAGAGGAAATAGTTAAAGGTTGCACAAAGAGAGGTTTAGATTGGATATTAAGAAGAAAAAATGGGGGGAAAGGGTTGTCAAGCATTGGAAGAGGCTGTCCAGGGAAGTGGTGGAATAATCATCCCTGGAGACCTGTAGATGTGGTCCTAGGGACAAGTGATGGACTTGACAGTATTAGGTTAAGGGTGGACTCGATGGTCTTAAAGGTCTTTTCCAATCTAAACACTTCTATGATTCTATTCAGGTGTAAGTAAACAGTAGACACAAATCTTGAAAGCACTGAGATTGAGACTAAGTGATCTCTGCTAATAATTGCTATTTCTTGTGTGACAGTTCAGGAGAAACAAACTTGCTTCCAGGAATCTGTGCATGATCCTTAAGTGAGAACACATAATAAGGTAAGTGAGTAGTAAACAAACATAAGAGCCCGCTGAGGCATTGTTTCTGTCATTTTCTGCTGGGAATTAACTTAGGTCAGCTCTCTATCAGGGGATAAAAATATAGAAAGACAAAGAAAGAATGTTTACACTCTTTGTAGCATAGACATGCACCATATCTGTTTAACTGCACAGAGCAATAGCAGTGTTTCTTTCCAAGCCAGTGCTAATTCCAATTTGGATCAATCTCTTTGCCATTACTACCAGTAAACTTTAAAATATGTTTGCTTGTTTGACTTGACAGCAGTGAATGAATTGTCTTCTTAGGGTTATTTTTCATTCCTGTTTATTGAAGTGTTTATCTATCTATCTTTTTTTTTGAAGCCTTACTGTCATTCGCTACTAATCTAGTTACAGAAAATATGAAAAATATGAAAATAACTAGTAGCTAAAAAGAAATCAATCTACCTTTCTGCAGATAACTTGCATGAATTAAAAAACAAGGAAAAACCACCAAAATACTGGAACAAGAGTACATATTGCTCTTTTCACAAAACCTATGAAACAAAAAGCTCCTGTCTCCCAAATAGTTACTTCCTTTGATTTCATTTGAAATAATAACAATTATTGATAACTAAGCCTTACTAGAACCAAGAGGAAGGGAAAATATATGAAGTGTACGTTCTGACTCTTAATGTCACAAGAAATAAAAGTGTCTATGTGATGCAACAGGGCTTGTAAGGTTATCTTCAGTTTCTTCATCAAACAGAATTCCCATTTCTGAAGATGTCAGTTCAATTATTACATAACATAGACCAGATGTATTGGATATATTATTGTTTCAATCACTTCTGATTCTGTGATTTTTTGAAGCTCTTTTTTGGTAAAGAACCCCCCTTTCCCCAACAACCATTAAACAGACTATTAATAGAAGTATTACCTTGAGAAAATTTCAGATTATTATTAATATTGGGAATGTCTATCAAAGGAATAAATACTTTTCTTCCTAGCAAACTTTTTAATGGCTGCATTACCATAGTTCTTAGTACGCTAAAATTCATAAGGTTTATTAGTAAAAGAGCACCTGTAGTTAACTAACCTTATCTACTCCTAGACTTCTAGGAACAAGAAATTTATCATCAAATTATCTGAGTCTTGTCTATATTCTGGAAAGCATATTTATGCTGTGTAAATTGCAGAAGACATTCCTCTATAATGGCAAATTGAGAAAACCTTTTAAAGAATTAGAAAGAGATTGTTGTAACACCTAGCTTCATTTGTTGAGATCCTGGTGCCAACAAACTGATACAACTGTCAGAAAATGGAGCACTCTTACCTCTTATCCTTTATGTTGAATATTAAATCCAGTATAACACTGACATGAGGATTCCCAGATTTATATGGTAATGTTTTCATGGTACATCCTTACACACATACAGTCTGTATAACTAAAACAAAAGAACACTGGAAACACTGTATAATCCTCTTGACACTTTGAATTTTGGTTTGGTTTAGTAATTGGGTTTTATTATAACAAAAGCAAAGAAAGAAGGAAATCAAATAAAACCTAACAAAAACAAGAACAAAACCCACCAACCAAAGACCACAAGAATATAATGCTTTCCATTTAGTCATTCTGGGGTTGTCTAAATTCAAAACTACTGGAGAAACTTTATGGATTCAGTACTTACACTCTACTTAGTACTTGAGTATCTGCCTGAGCTGATGTACCAAAGTAACTGCTTAAAAACAACAATGTTAATTTAAAGTGAAGGAATCTGATCCTTCGAGATACTACTTACTATGTTACATGGTGTTGACATTTTTATAATTCTGGGTTAAATTAAGACTTGCCAATGAAACATAAAGGGGAGAGAGTCAGTCACTGTTTCCTCAGTATAGGAGAAGTGAAAATGATTAGCATGTTTCGCACAGATGACGACTGTACCTTTAAAGTGAGGGATGCTAGTTATTGCACACAAGCCCAAAAACAAAAGCCCGGAGGTTGGCTGCTGCGATTTCCTCAGGGTAGCACGCGATAAAGGTAGGCAGAAATTGAGCCCCTCACCTGAGGGGGCTTTCTCAGGAGCAGCTGGAAAGGTGCGCAGGTGGAAGTAAAGAAGCTGAGAGAGGACTCCTCGTTTGATGATCCACAGAAGGGCGTATAGCTATGAAGGGGCAGGGACGAAGAGCCGGGTCTGAAGGGGGTACAGTGGGTTTTATACTGGGGTTAGGGAAGGTGGGAACAAGGGACACAGCCCATAAGGAGAGGGATGAAAGGTGGGGTTTACAGAAACTGAACCAATAGGAACAGCACATGGGAGGGACTCAGAGGAAGAACCAATGGGGTGCTGAACCCAACAGAACTTTCTAGAATTCATACATATTAACAAAGAGAAATGAATATTCATGACAACATGCATAAAACTGGGAGGGGGAAGCACAAACCAATAACACCGAACTATGCAAATAACAAAACTGAGGGATTGTGGGTTCTCACCCTCTCAAGGTGAGGGATCAAGTTTTGGGCTCTCGACCACCACACTTTAAGGTTGGTCTGAGTGCTTGGAGTCGCTGTTGCTGCCTGCACTGCCACATCTAGTGGCTGAAATTGCACCACAAAGCAGTTTCTTGAAATGCATCATCTGGTTCCTTTCAAATGAAATCAAATCAACAGACAAATTGGGGAAAACACCATGTATTCTCTGATCAATAATTGTGGGGTTTGATTGGTTGTTTGGTTGTCTTAGTTTTTATTTGCCTTTTTTTGTTTGATTTGGTTTGGGGTTTTTTGGTTGTTCATTTTTTTGGTTTTGGGGTTTTTTTATTATTTTTTATATACAATCACAGAACTAGCGTAGGGATAATTTGAGGTAAAAAATTGAAAGAAAACAAATAAACTGTGAGGATAAAAGGTCCTCAACATGAACTGTTTTCCTATACAGATTCGCTCACTGTGCTACAAATTTATACAGGTGTAGGGAATGGCATTTGCAAGTCACTGATCACATATGTTCCTAAGTATACAGAAATTATCTAGGTGAACATCCTGCTTAACATGGCTGTCCAGCACATTTCATATCCCTGAAGTATGATGCAGTGGTGGCATTCCTTTTGCATTATGAAGTGTGTTTGGAATTCTGTTTCTTAAAATCAGTGTGCTTAATGGAATTATCATGGTTTGATTCCTCCATGGTTCCTCTTACATCCCCGCAGGCTTTTATGCCACAATAGAATAAAAGCATTCAACAGCACACAACCAGCATTGATGTGTGTCGTTTGTGTAATTGTCATGGCTTCAGGAGGGGGATGTCATATCCTTAAATTTTCACTTTCTAACCATCACTCTCTCCCTTTATTTTCTAGAACACTGTACGTATTTTCAAACTCAACAAATTCTCTAATGTAAACATAACCCAGTAACCTATTGTATTGAATGCAACAGAAAATAATGCATGGTGTCTTACTGTGCAGCACAGCTGAATTGAAATCTAATTGTGAATAGTGTGTGTGTGCATTCATGCATGTGTACGTATTTAAGTAATAAATTAGAATAAGGGTAAAAACAATGATCTCAGAGATTATTTGCTATTTTTAATGTTGAATAGCTTCTTAATGATGCACTTGATTTTTTCAACTTGTTTCAAAATAAAAAAAAAGGAAAACCACTTCAGAGCTTATCAGAAAGCCATTTGTAAAACCCAAGTTTGATATTTTATAATAAATACTGACTTTATTGAAGTCAGTGGAAGAAATCCAATTTAATTTTCAGAATTTCTCATAAGAATAAATATACTTAATTACAGGATACAGAATCCCATTTTAAAATACCTGGGGTTAAAATTAATTCTTTTTTCTCCATGCATGTTGTTATATATTTCCACCCATGTTTGGTCTTTTGTTTATCTTTTGCTTGATATAAGAATATGAAGCTCTGTTATGAAAAATACACCAATCTGTAAATGAACTTGAATTAATCCATTTCCTTATCATCAAAATTTCCATTATAGTTAAACTAGTGTCAATTAATGAACAAATCTCCTCTTTCCAAAATTATTTTGAAAAGAAACAAATTTTAGGTCCCTTTTTAGTGACTGAAAATGGAATTACAGATTTCTACATAATGATGATGCATTTGAAAATAGTAATTAGGATTTGTCTCTTTCTAGATCTACTGTGAAGGTGAGAACAGCAATAGGGGATATGCCTAGGGCGCATTATAATTATTAAATCATCTTAGTGTAATAGCTTGATAGATTGAAAAGTATCAGACACAGAAAAAAGCCTTCCCTAGATACTTTAAAAAAATTGATACAAAGCTTGAGGGAAAAGAAACACCATCTTATCCAACCATGGGGCATTATGAGAAGGGTAAGGAAATTAACCCTTTTTTCCTATAATCTAGTTGGAATCTAAAAGAACTATCTCATTGAAGTGAATCATAGAAACCTGATACACTGACAAGTATTCAACTGAAAAAAACCCCTTAAATTTACTTGTCTTGGATTAGAAAAAATAGCAGCTTCATTTTTAGAGGAAAAAAAACCTCAGTGTTGTGGGTTTTCTGTTTTGTTGTTTTCAGGGTTTTTTTTAAGGAATGAAGTATTTCTTCAGGGCACTGTAGGAATAAAGGAATTCTCTGGCATTTGTCAGCGAGCTTGGATGATAAACCTAACTGTAAGATAAAACATTCTTCCTCCTAATGTGTCAAAATTAACGTAAAGCTCAGACTGTTGAATCTGGGAGGCAGTAACTGGTGCATGAGGTAAGATACTACATTATATCTTTTGCCTTCTAGCTGCAGCTCCTGGGTCAGTGCAAGTCAATACTTTAACACAAGCTGTCCACCTGTATCCTGTAAAGGACAGAAAGCCACTAAAGGTCTCAGGCATGAGACTTGCTCAGGGATTAGTGCCAGAAAGCCTACCCTTCCTAGCTGATAAAATGCTTTCCTGGTTGGGGTTCTCCTCCTGATACATTGAAATTTCACCATAGATGTCTAACTAATGGATTAGCTGCATTGGAATGAAGAAAACACAGTAATTTCATGGTCAAGCACTGTTTAAAGATATTATAATGTCTCTTTCTTAATTTTTCTCTTCCATCCATTTCCTTCTGTTGCAGTCAGTTTCCAACAGCCTTGCCATTAATTATATCATAAACAATGGGTACTCAGGAGACATTAAGCTTGCCTGAGATGGATGATTCTTCTACTTTAGGCTCATTCCAGACCTAAATCTTTTAGCAATTGCCTGTTTGGCATCTCTGCATGTACCTAGTAGCCAGGTTGATGGTATTCTTACTAGTGTCCAAAAGATTTCTGAAGTCTGGAACAAAAAACCAGCAAGGAGTAAACCCAACAAAACAATAAACCAAAAGCCCAAACCTAAACCTCTGAGAAATTTTGTCATAATACTAAACTGAAGGAATTTTTTTCTTGTAAGAATGACTTATCTCTCTTTCCTTTTTCCCATAAATGAAATGCAGCTTGAATATTATGAGGTGTCTGCTATCCAATGCTTCTTGTACTAGTTTTAAAATCCATAGGAGCATTTAAGTACAGAAATCTGACTATTATATCTGTGAGAACGGGACAATTTTTGTTATGTCTGTGACAAGGAGAGAATTTTTGAAGATAATTCAGAACTTTCCAAAACTGAAACATAATTAAAAAATGAAATTACTAGAATCATTGAAATGTAAACTACTTTATTCTGTCTGAAAACAATTAAAAATCTTGGCAGCCATTTTTAATGTGTAGCTTTATTCACATTTTTCAGTGTAAGCAAATTTAGGAAAAAAGGTGCTTCTACTGGATTTTATGCAATTCCTTCTATTTCAGTTTTTCTTGGTTCTGTTATACCTCTATGAAGCACTCTTTAATAAAACCTATGTTTTGTACACTATATCAAAATTTCATAATGATATTTTTTTTCCTTAGCATAATTAAGTTCCTTTCACAAGTAGTGACTCATCTCAGATTTGAAAACCTAAAAACCTGAAACTGCACAAAGATATTTTGCATGATCTTACCACAGATCTAAACAGCACAAGTGGCAGCAATCTGGTGTACAATATAGCATGTTTGAATAATAAATCAAGTACATTGAAGAATCAAAAGCAAAACTCAATTAAAAAACTAATTGAAAAAATTTAAAATGAAAAAAGTGAATGAACTAGTAAAAACTTGGTTGATACCAGAATGACTGATGATATACCCTCTGATCACTCAACAAAGAAAGCCAAATTATCCCACAAAAATAAAAACATTTCATTTCATTTTTCGTTGAAAACATGCATAATAAACTACATGATGCCACCAGTTATTGGGTATTGTGTTCTTCCATTAATTTAATTTAATGTACTTTTTCATCATTTTCTAGTTACATATATTACAAATCCTGCATTGTTTAGGTAAGCGATTCATGACCTTGTTTGTAGAACTTGTAATGATAACAGCTTTCCAAATTATTATGGTTTTAACATTTTTCAGACCAGTGAAATACAAAAAGTTGATAAGTTTTTGGGATGAGCTATGTTTATACTTAGAACCCTACCTGAAGCCTCATTCAATTTGCAAGTTACATAATCATGTGTATTATAATAGGACATAGTTCCGTTCATTTCAAGGGAATGTGAATACTGCCTTGTTCCGTGTCCATCAATATCCATCTTCTGCTCTCCAAAGTCTGACTGCCACCACCCCTTATCGGACATCTTGACAGTATAATTGGAAACTGGTATCAGTGAGGAGGTTAATGTGTCAGCGAAAGCAGCATTTCACCTGAGCGTTTCTTCACAACCTTTCTGTTAAAAGGTCATTCTTGTACAATCAGATGGAACAAGCATGTTCATCTGTTTCAACAACGCTGACAGATGTTTCTAAGTTGCTTTTTTTTTTGAAAACTGCAATTATTGCCTAGGCTAATACAACCTTCAGTGATTTTTTTTCCTTTTTAGATCAGTAGTAACATCATATTTTTAATTTAAAACTTGTGTTATGACCAAATGGCATGCAAGGATTAACATCAGTTGTCAGTTTTTGATCAACAAAAATGTACATAGAAAACCATCTTGAATGTCAGTGTTCTACAGATCATACAGTGTGTGATTTACTTGTCTATATCCAAGTTGTTTGAAGTAATAGAGGTATTTTCTTATTTTACAGAAACAAAGGATCTGAATCCAGGAACATTTTTTTGCTATTTCTTTGGGTTTTATATCATTTCAGCAATAATAATTTTCAGTGACCAAAAGCAACTTTCTGGTTTTTTTGGGTTTTTTTGATTTTTTTAATTTCAGAATTAGTGTGAAACCTGAATAATCTTTCACCTGTCTTTTTCTTGAGTGTTTTATTTCTCAAGATGTGCTATTTTTTCAGTGTATTACCATATACATTTTCATTATTGCAGGAATTTTATTAATCTTTGCTGCACTGCTCTTCTGCTTAAATTTTTTTCTGATATTAGATGTTCATATATATTGACATTCACAATAACATCTTTGATTTTGTTTGCTGTGTCAAGAAATGGTCACCAAACACTATTTGGATTTAAGTTAGCTTGTACAATATGCATCTGCTTTCGGGTCACAACTAAAGAAACCTTGTTAAAAGAAACAGAAATACTATCAGCAAGTCAGCAACAAACTAACAGTTTTCTCGGGATCAGTGAAAGATGTTTAAATAATTATTTACTCCATGTAGCAAAAGCAAAAATGGAAACATTTACTCCGGACATACAATTTATATCTTTATTTCCTTTTGAGGTTAAAAATCTCTTCAGACCTTTTTAGGGTGGGTGATATGTCTGACATAAACTTCTGCAAAAACTCCATGTTGCACACTTGCTTTTCCAGTTCATTTGTAATTATTACAATGTCATTGAAGAAAATCAACAAAAAATTATTTCTTGCATTTCATAACATTTTTTCAGACTCCACTTCGTAACGGTCAAAAATTTACTACTCTATAGGAATGCTTGAGACAGAATTTGAAAGCTAATAATTCATTGAAATCAGTATTAAAATTTGTGTGAAGAAAATCTAAGCACAGATTTGCATTTCTTTGGACAGCTTGCCGTTGGGAGGAGGCCAAAACATTAGCCTAAGGGCCCCGTCTGTCCCTAATTTCTATTTTCTTTCTTTCTTTCCCCTTCCCTTTCTCTTTCTCTTTCTGTTTTTTCTGTCTCTTTTAATTATACAGATTCTCAGTTAAACTAAACTTTGATTGACTATAAGAGAAATTCCTGTCTGGATTTCCTTGGATTCTTTATTATCCAGCTAACCCGGTATTACTAATATAAGCACTTTTTCATCCTTTTCTCTCCTACTCTTTTATATATTTTACACCATTGGTGTGGTTTAACCCCAGCAACCAAGCCCCACACAGCCACTCGCTCATTGCCCAATCGCCAGGATTGTGGAGTGAACTGGAAGTGTAAAATGTAGAAAACTCATGGGTGAGGATAAAGAAGTTTAAGAAAAAGCTGTGAACACAAGAAAGGCAAAATAAGGAATTAAGTCCCTGCTTCCCCTGGGCAGGCAGGTGTTCAGCCATCCCCAGGAGAGCAGGACCCCATGAGATGTAACAGTGACTTGGGAAGACAAACACCAGCGCTCCAAATGTCTCCCTCTTCCTTCTCCCAAATATACATGCTGCACATGACACTATTTGGTCTGGAATATACTTTTGGTCAGTTGGGGTCACCTGTCCTGGCTGTGTCTCTGCCCACCCTCCCATGCACACCCCCCTCCTTCATCAGATTGGCAAGGAAAAGGCCTTGGCTCTGTGTGAGTGCTGCCCAGCAATAACAAAAACATCTCTATGCTATCGACTCTGTGTTCAGCTCAAATTCAAAACACAACCCCATACCAGCCACTGTGAATAAAATTAACTCTACACAAGTCAAAACAAGCACAGCAATCTACCAGTTTTCTTCTAGGTATTATTCGCCCAGGACAAAAAATCCTAAATTCTGTCAGTGCTTTATTTTTCTCCTGAATTATACAGCAACTTTCTCTTTGCAGTGCTCCTCATTATGACTCTTCACCACCATAAGAGCAGTATACTTTACTGATACCGCTGCTTTGCAAGGAAAGGCACTTTCTTTACTTCACCAAGTCTGCATATGGCACATTTAATTGTTTTGCCAAACACAGAAGTGACACGTTGTCAGCTGTGGTGAAAAAAATCCATGAAGGCAGCAGCAGCAAGCATGTAAGAGATGGATACATGAGATATATGAAGGTAGATATTACTTTTTTTTCAATGCTTCCTACAGCATTAAAAAAAAATGGAGAATTGCAAGACACTCATCTATCACATCGCATGAAACAGCTATCAGAGGGTATATGGGGAAAGAAGGATCGTGTCGATAATGGGAAAACAGCAGACAGCAGTTGAGATTTATAACCATGAACTAGCAATGAGCTTCATAGATGCTGGCTTTTGTGCCTCTCTGACAACTCATATATCTGTAATGTGTTTTCCATCTAATTGTAGGGATTCAGCTGCTCATGGCTTGTTGCAGGATTAATTCTTGTATTTGGAATGGAAAGAGATTAGCAGTAGAGAAGGGAAAGGAAGGTGAGACAAGGGTCTAATTTGGCAATGGTGGGCAATAGTAACAGCCATTATGTGGAATGCGGGGAATGAGACTCATTATCAAACCTCAAGACAGAAAACATATAGAAAGGTAAAAAGAAAACCCTTATGGAATAGCTGAATTGCTGTCTAATTACTGAATTAGGAACTAAATCCCCTATAGTACTTCCTATTTTAGGTGATGAAAATGTTTGGTTTTAATGGAAAAAAATTTAAATATTGATTTGCAAAAAAAATAAAAGATAATATAAACAAGCTGAATAACCAACATCTTGTAATGCTAAATTATGTCCCTGGTAAATTGCTGAAGAAAATATTGAAAGAAAACAAATGTGAGGTCATTGACAAATATGAAATCAAATTTGTTTGGTGACATTATAGACATTTCAGCATGTGAAGAATGCAGTCATGCCTTCTCTCTGCAAAGGGAAGATGAGCTAGGGACGCTTCTGCATTGTCACATGGTGTATTGATGTTTCAGTACCAACTGTCCACCATTCTTGAAATATGAGGGAGTCTGGGAAATATAGTATGCTAAAAGAAATAGGTAGACATATCTGGCTTCATGTCATGTTGGCCTCCAAATTAATTGAGCCAGACAATATACACCCATTCTCCAGCCAGAACAGGTGTCTTACTCCTATCTCAGCTGTGGCAGGTGAAGAAGTAGAAGAGATGAAGCTGTAAATTGAGGAGAACCCAAAGCAGCTGTGAACCTTCATTAAATGAGAAATAGCAGGAGACTGTGGATAAAGTGTTCAAGGCCAAAGACAGTAAAGAAATTTTATATTTATATCAGTTTTCGGTTGCCTAGAAGAGGTCTTTTTTTTTGGTCTTTTTTTTTTTTTTTTTTTGCTGTTCCAGAGCACAGAAGAAATCTGATGTGGCAGAGGAACCAAAGGATAAACTGTTCCCTATGCTACAGATGTATCTGCTTCCACACAAGACAAAAAAATTTCATCTTTAAAACAGGAAAAACTGTTTGAAAAGGAGAGCTCACAGGTAGACTGGTTTTCTAATGGCTTTTTTGATTCTTGAGGAACTCTGGTGTTGGAATGAAAGGAGTCTTGATTGATCACAACATTAAAAAATTGCTGCAAGTAACAGTTATATTTGAGCTTAAAGTAAACTTGAGCTGATCAGGTTTTTTTTTACAATTTTTATATCTGCATATCAACGACAGCAATTCTGAACTCGTTCTTCTTGTTTGAAAAAACCCCTAAATTCTGATTAACAGAAATAAACTTAATATTCAGAAGTGCTGCCTAAACTAATGAGTTAATTTTGGATGTCCCATTACCAAATAAGAAATATTTGGTATTTTGGAATTAGATGATTACATTAGTCATTCCTTAAGGTTTGTTTAGTTCTAAACTGGTAGAATATAGAGTGGGCCCCTGGGGAAGCAGATCCAGTCATCACTGTGGTGAGGTTAGAAAATTCTGTTATTTCAGAGTCAGTGTGTCTTGTGAATGTTGTGGTCCTGTGCTCTGTGTCCTGTATTACACAGAAATTCAGAATTTATAACCAGAAATTGCAGGTTTGGTGGTTGAAAAAGCTTATGATTAGGATTCATGTATAAAACGCTCGTCTAATACATCCAATAAGCATCAAAGCATTCAGTGGAAAACTTGGAACCCATCTCCTGATGATGTCCTGAATTATTACATGTCATGTCATTCTCATAATGGAGCTTTCACTCTTCAAAATAGCTATGTCATAGCAAAATGAACTATGCATAGATGGTGCCGTCTGGGCTTCCCAGGTACTTGGAGCGATAAAGGTCTTTTTCCCAATTTTTTTTTCCTGATATTTAGGTCACAATGTTTTTGTGATAGTGCTGAAATAACTAGGAATTCTGAGCTGCCAATGAGAACAAAATACATAAATCTGTAAAGCCCCAGTCTAATTCTACTTAAGAGTCTTTAATTTCTGGTCTCTTCAATGAGCTTTTAAATAGGGTATTCATCACAGTATACCAAAAATAGAAATTAGCAGTTCTTGGTAATTGTTTTTCACCTAAAAGATATGAACATTCTTATTTATTTTGTGCATCTCTGCTGCTTCTATTTTGTTCCAAGGGTTCCAGGCAAAGACACGTCCTGTACTCAGAATAAGCGTTATAAATTTATTCCAGCTTCATGAAAAATTTTCCCTGTTATTTCTTTTTCCTTTCTCGTTATCAATAATCAGCATCTATTCCCTTGAATTTCCCAACTGCACCGCTGCCTCATCACATTAAACGATATTTTCAGTGCCCCTGAAAATTTGATAGTAGCATTTTTTTGGTGACAGTTATAGGGTTATCAAGGTCTGCAGACCTCGAACAAACCTTTCAGTGGTTGGTGTTTTATAAAGTTCCTGCGACTTAGATTTTTCTTTGTGATCAGAAAAGCTTCAGATGATAGGAATCAAATTAAGTGTTAATGAAGCATAACTTAATGGCACTTCATCTGTTGTTAGTATCTCCAAACATCAAGAAAACTTAAGAAACTCACTGAAATTATGGACTGATTAATTCATATATTGAAGAGGTCAGTAATTGTTATTCAAATGATAATATGTGATTTTATTATTTTCTAAAATTATTTTCCATCCCCAAGTGGATTAAATCAATACAGTTCCTTATGATGAAGTGCAATGAGAGTGGTCCTATACCACTCTCATTCCAAATGGCTCACAAGAAATGAGAATATTATCACTAAATCATCTGGAAATTTCTATCTAAAGATTTTTAAATCTGTCTAGTGTTTTATTTTCCAGTCTTGAACATTTTCATATATAATGAATCATTGATAAGAAATATTTTCAGAGTTAAAAAACCTTTAGATTAATGAGTTGTCTTTTCCTGAGGGAATTTTTTCTCTTTTGGTTGAGAAGGTGTTCCAGGATAATTTTACCTCTATTTTGTACGTATTACAGTATTATTTACTGTATTAATGAGAAAACTGGCAACATGTCAGAACACAAAATATAATTTTGAAAAAAAATTGTTTTCTCCATGACCAGCTTCATTGACTCTTATGAAGTGACTTAAGTCTTACAACCCTTAAGTCATAACAGGTTTTATTCAGGAGGTACTTTATGAGCAGGCAGGAGTGCGTGTCAATCATTGCAGTGGGGTAATGGCACACTGTCAAATGCCTTAGCTCCTCTCATGTCTTGATCTCACTAGAACTCAGCTTAGTCCTAGGTCCCAGTTCCTGATCACCCACATACTTTGTTAATTTTCCCAGGTTTTTCTTCCTGTGACAAAAAGTTTTTCCAATTCTGGGAATAATTCCATTGGAATGATTTCCCTATAGTCAAAATGGGTAAATCCATACTACCTTTAATATTTCCATCCCATACAATTCTTCAGCATAATTCAAGCAACAGCTGAACACTGGAAAACTCCTAAGCAACCTCAGCCCAGGTTCTCGAGTAGGCAAAAGCAGAGCACTGTAGGTATAAAACTATTTGGTATTTGCTGTGGAGCTGAAGGATCATTCTCTTGGAGGAGATGACTTTGTCCACCCAAGCAGATGTAAACCTACAGCACTGACGATCATGCAGTATGAAGCTGATCCCAAAGAGTATATTCTAACACATCTGTCTGTACATATTTACCAAGTTTCTTCTATATCAAGTTTCTCTCTTCAATTTAGAATTTTTAAGTGGCTAATTATATCTTCTGTGATCTCAATTCTTTTTAACACTGTTATACATCCTGTGTGCTCAGCTCATGTTTCTCACTCTTATATTTGTATAAAAGAGTATTATATATAGAAATAAAAATGAATTTATAGATATAATTTTATATTTTACATGTTGTAAATATGCAATATCAGAGCCCTATGATGTATACCTTGACTACTGTTATCAAAGCAATATGGATTTTCTGCCCAAGAGTTTGTTATCTAGCTGCCTGTAAATAACAAAGTCCAAATCACTTAAGCTACAGAGCTAAAATATTCTGCAGAGCCTTTCATATTCTTCAGACCTATGTAACATTCCTTAATTCTGTATACAGTCTCACAGCAAATAAAAAAAAAAAGAAGGATTTCCACAGGCTAGTGTGTGTTTGGCTTGATTTGTACCTGAAATTTTTATTTCATGTACCAAACTTTGATTTTAACTTTTATGATAACTTCCATTTGCATAATAGAAAATTTCTATCTGGTTTTGAAAGGTGAAAAGCAACTCCAGTACTGCTTACCACTCAAATAACACATACTCAACCTAATTTCATAACCCTTTGGCTTTGTCTTTAAAATTCACCTACAAATGTTACTGTTTACCCTAATTTCTGCTAGTTCAAATTGTCATATCTGTGGAATCCAATTCAAATAACATGCCCTAGAAAGGTCTGGAGACATTTCCTCCACTGAGACCTCCCTCAGAAACTTTAATTTAAATCATTATCTCCATACTTGCCACTGGCTCTTTTTTAATGATTCATTCTTTACAAAGATCAGAGACCTCACACATCTTTTAAAGTTATTGGGTTTTAACCAAAATTAACAATTAACAATTTCATATGCACTTTCAAAGTTCCTCCACAGAAGCAAACAGGCTGGACTTGTAACTCTACAGTGATGTAAAACCAATGCCCTTTATACTTTCTTCTCTGTTATCTCTGTATCTGTGCAAGAAAATGAAGGGTAAGGAGTTCCTGTAGTGGGTCCAGGGGAGGGCAACAAAGATGATTAAGGCACTGGAACACCTCACGAGGAAAGGCTGAGGGAGCTGGGCCTGTTCAGCTTTGAGAAGAGACACCTGAGAGGGGACCTCATCAATGTCTATAAATATCTGAAGGGAGGGTGCCAAGAAGATGGACCAGGCTCTTCTCAGTGGTGCCAAGCAATAGGCCAAGGGGCAATGGGCAGAAATGGATAAACAGGAAGTTCCACCTGAACATGAGGAAGAACTGTCTGTGACCAAGCACTGGAACAGATTGTCCGGAGAGGTTGTGGAGTCTCCCTCACTGGAGACATTCAAGAACCATCTGGACACAATCCTGTGCCTTGCACTCTAGGATGACCCTGCTTGAGCAGGGGGCTTGGACCAGATGACCCTCTGTGGTCCCTTCCAACTTGATCCATTCAGGGATATGATATGTTCAAAACTCACTTGTCTCAAGCAATGGGCACTGAATATAGTGGAAAGTTCAGTACCATGGGATAAGTTTGTCTTGGGGTTTTTGTTTGGAAGCATTAGGAAAAGCTTTGAGTTATTGCATTGTGGTATTTTTTTCTCATTGATCCCAGTTATGAGTCGAGAATAGCAAGAAACTTGAAGTGAATCAGATTTTTCTCATATGGACCTCAGCTATCTTCTGTGGATGCTGTGGATATCAAAAATTATTTAAGAAAATTTATTTCCTGTTTTGCCTCTTTCTTGGAGGGAGGGAAGGTAAACAAAACTATTTTAATTTTTGTTCAAGAAATTAATGATGGTTTCTGTGATCTCTGCCACCAAAGGTAGACTCAGCATACCTGATGTTTCTAAGACGCACTGCTTCTGCAATACATTACCTCCAACTGAAGCTGTTCTTAAATTAATGACACTTTGGTTAGAATTGTAAAACCATATATTGTTTACAATGGAACACATTAAATTTTTCTTTCACAAAACTTTTAGTTGCAATTCTCCCAGCGTTTAATTCAAAAATAAATACCTAAGGAAAATCTGGTCTGTATATCAAAGTGCAGACTTTGTCAGATTTTCAGAATAAATTCTTTAATTCACTTCTACTTTTGTATCTCATAGTAGTGAGCTCCAGGATAAAAAGATTCCAAACATTCTACTTATTCTGTTGAAATATTCTGAAAATAGTTCAGATCACTGTGCTATGTTGAAAATCTTTTTTTGTTGATACAACTTTTTCATCAGCTTCCACACATGCTACTTGTTTCATGTGCCCACGGTGGAGCAGGGGAAGGACTCCTCTCCCTGAGCAGCAGCAGAAACAATGTGTGATGGAATAACCATAAACCCCATTCCTCATCTTTATGTGTTGCTGGGGGGTAAGCAGTAGAGCTGGGAGGGAGGGAGGGAGAGGTGGAGGGGAAGGTGTTTTTAAGGTCTTATTTTACTTCTCATTATCCTGCTCTGATTTTGTTACTTATAAATTCAATTAATATCTCTAATTTTGGTCTGTTTTGCCTGTGATGGTATTTGGTGAGTCATCTCTCTCTTTCCTTATCTTAACCCATGAATTCTCCCTTACATTTTCTTCCCCTTTCCAGCTGCATAGGCGAGTGAGAAAGCAGCTTTAATGCATCTGGCATCCAATACATTGTGCTAAACTAAAGGTAGGCAAATACCTCCTGCAATAAGAATTGAGGAACTTCTGATAAATCGAAGAACATTCAAGACTTGAATATTATGCCTAAAGAGTTGTAATGCCCAGGGAACCCAGTGTTTGACACTTTGACTATTAGGAAGTGATACACTGAAGTTTGCCGAACTGTGAATTTTCAGGTAGGCATGCAAAATACTAGTTCTCACTCTACTGTCCATTGGCTTTAGACATAGCTTCCCTCTTGAGCTAGGATTTTCACATCAGAACAGTTAAATTAGGAACAGATGCAAAAAGGTGCATTTGTTTGTTCAGTGATCACTCAAAGACAAATATGAAAACATTGGATATGAGGGAAGGTGCTAACCAGCTAATTGTGATTCTGAGTATGGTTTTGGGACATTCAGAATTGTATAAGCAAGTAATTGACTTTGTATTGTATGTTATCACTTTTATCATCGGTACATCAAAGACACAGATAAATTTTCCATCTTTCTCTATAATATTCCAAGCATGTCTTTAGTAGAAAACATTCATTTTTTAAATTTTCTTTGCTTCTACTAGTTCTTAATTACAATCCTTATAATTTTCATTTAAAACTTCATGATCCAGAGCTCAAAAATGAACAACTGAAAGTTTAATTCAGCAATAACTGTGTAAAATAATAAAGCAGGCAATCTTCTGCTGTTGTAACTCTTGTCTTTCGTACGTTCAGTGAATATACTGACGGTGCAATTACTGATGTGGTGAAAACTAAAAATGGAAAAAAGCATACCTAGTTTACCCTATGAATAGCTAATCAGATTCTAATGTGATCAGTCAGGGCTTCAAATCTGCAGATGTCCTCCTTTATTTCTATGGTACACACTGTCTGGCTTTAATTTTCTGTTGTTACTTGCACAGGAAATGAACAGGAGTTTAAGAGGAAATTACTTTCCCCTTCTGTCCCCATCAATATTGTATAATTCAGTTCATTGTTAAAAACAACTTGCATATAACAATAACCTTAGAGCTAACTTGTTATGTAAGTGAAGCAAGACTATATTGACCCTAACTCTTGCTTCAAACAAAGGTCTGTTATAAATACAATATGTGAAAAACCTTGTACATCAGATCCTCCTCTGCAGAAAGATGGATGATGTTACAGGCTTGTCACAAAGCTGCAATAAGCCAGCTCAGAACATCCCCAGTAAACTTCCTAACTCTGTATGACTTGAATTTGGAGATTAAAATGTCAGAGAACATATTTCAAGTTTTGTCTTAGTATCCTTTTTCACAAAATTTACCCTAAGTAAATAGTATTAGCAGCTGAACAGGTATACTTGTGTTATTCTGTTTTCACATGTCTTTTTCCATAGGCTAAGGAGCACATTCCTGGTACCGTTTTGACTTCATTTGCTCATGACCTCCCAACCAAGGTTATCAGTCCTCTTACCTACACTCCTAACCCATTTTGGTTGATATGAACTGAGTTATGGGCATTTCATTTAGCAAGTCTCTGCCAAGAAAGAGGTTCTAAGAAATAGGTTTACCTTTGTTGGTTGAGCCCAGAGTAATAACCAACTGTAGGAAAATATGTGGAGAGAACCTTAATTGGCAGAAGGAGAAAAAACTAAAGCTTTTTCACTTGGGATGTTGACCTTTTTATCTGGAAAATATAACCATAAAGTCAGGTAGACAGATTGCCTTTGTAAGGGAGGTCATACAGTTTAATTCAGTAATTTCTATATCAAGAAAATAAGACAATAATGACTATGAGATTTACCACAGTTCCTGTTACTGCCAGAAGCAGAGGATTATTTTTGAGAGATTACATGCACAGATCACAAACCCCCCGTGTTTAAGTAATGTCTGCATTTTAATTAAAGCCAATATTCTGAGCTATATATGTCACATAATCCGTTACAGATGATACTGTTCTCCACCTTTATCAAGTAAATATTCCTATTTATTAGAATATTTATCTTCATTCTAGTAATTTCATAATTTCTTCATATTCCTAGATGTAAGAGTGCAGGGTTTTCCAGGAATAATGAGACAAATTTCTCAGTCCTCCACAAGAAGAGCTTCCATTTGATAAATATCTTGCTCTTTAGTAGTTATGAAATTTAGCATGAAATTCCAACTTTCTAATTATCAGAATTTGCCATGCTAATCTGTGGAGAATGGCCAATAGGGCCTTGAGAGCCTTTCATTTGGTCTGTGGAAAGCAGAAGCGCCAGCATTGCATACACCTAAGTGCATACACACTGGCTCAGTCTCTCAGAGCTAAACTGCAGACAATTGTTATCCTCACTATGTAGGTCACAGAAATAATCTTGATTTACTCTGTTTTGAGAAAGCAGTGTCAGCAGAAATTCTTTTTAAGGTTATATTTATTATAAATATATGTTTCTCTTTTTATGCAGAATGAATTTCTTTACTTTTAGCACTCACAGAAACAGTTTTGCTATAACTGGTAAGAAGCACCACATGATCAGAGGAAAGTGTGAAAAAGGCGAGAGATCTATTACATAATTATTACACAGAAACTGAAATATGCCATAGTTTGCACAGGTTTCTCCCATTTCCTGAGGAATAAATCTGATCATAAAATTATGATAAATCTCCCTTGATCGCAATATTAACTGAGACAAGTAACTTGTACATAAATCACGTTCCAGACACCTCACAACAGACAAGGTGAAATCCATCCAGACCATATATTCTCACCAGCTCTAGAGTGGTACTTGTATAACTGATTCTTTCCATCTACTTCAGAAACTAAATACCCAGGTGATCCATTTGCCATAATTTGTTATGGTTTCTCTCCTCTTCTTCAATACCTAGTCTTCCTCCCCACCTCCACCTGTACTGCTTATAGATGACCAACCTAACCCAGTGGAAAGCTCCTGTGAAAGTTGACAATCTCCTGCACAAAGAAGGGGTAACTGCCTGCAAGGCTGTGAAACAGCCAGGCAGCTCCCAGTCCACACTGATGTGTAGGACTCTTCCTTCCTGAGCGCAGGGCTTCACATTTGCTTCTGTTAAAATATCTTGGTTTCCAGTAACTCACTTCTTCAGTATTTTGGAATGTCTCTGAAAGGAAATCCTGTCTTCCACTAAGAACCACTCTCCATTAACAGGTGTTGTCTTGTTATTGATGATAATGATCTGAAGTGGAATGTCAAGTGTAACTAGATACCAGTTAGATTTCAAAGTATCTTTGGTTAGCCTATTAAGCCCAATGGATAAAGAATTTTTATCCACCTTGTAAATCCACTCAGCCTATTCTTGTCTCACCACTTTGATTTCCATAGTGCTATTGGAGATCCTTTACAAAAATGTTGCTAAAGTCAAGGTAAACATCTACAATCATCCACAGAGCCAGTCAGTTTCCACATCCGTCCTGGTCTGGGGAGTAGCTTCTAGGAGAACTTTCTCCACAATCTTTCTAGAGACTGATGCAAGCCCAAACAACAGTAGTTCCCTGCAACCTTCTTGACTTTTAAAATGGGAATAGCATAAGTTAATACACAAATTCTTCATTTAGTGCTGTATTCTTTTGCAAGAGAATTCTGAACCTAATTGCCCATCAAATACGAATAATAATTTCCTAAATAACTTTCTGGTTTGGTTTGTTTTCTGGAATGGATGTGTTTCTCTAAAATCTAAAATATCCCACGGAAAAAGGAGAATTTAAATTAATTATTCCAGGTATTAAAAAAAAACCAAGAAAAATCTTCTGTTTTGGATTAAGTCAACATTAAAGAATGTGTGCTGCATTTCATCACAAAACTGAATTTTCTGAAACTATGTTCCTGTTTTTTTGTTGTAACTGCAACATACTTTAAGATTCTCCTGAACTGAAAAATTTAAGTGGGTGTACAATGCAGGCTAAAGGTAGGAGAAGTATGGAATTCCTGCTCAGTATGAAACAAAAAATGGATTCTAATTTCATTTGATAAAAATTTTTCCAGATAATTTTTGGGGATATTTTCCCTATGGTGGAAAGAAAATTATAATTAGGATCACCAGTTTTTATTTACATTACCAAAGTCAAAATTTTTCGGCTAACAGAAAGAAAAAGATTATTTTTCTTCATTGTTTTTAATGGTTATAGCATATTTTCCTTGTTCAGTGTCCTGTTCTCTGGAAACTGGATTTTACATGTAAGGTGCCCCTTCTTTTTGTGTAAACAAATATAAATCAGGTAGAGCTTGGGCAGAAGAGACTATGCACTGCATTCAGAGATACAGAAATGTACAGCCTAAAATGCCTACCATCATAATAAGGATGGTGAGCGTATGAAAAAATGCATATAATGGTTCATGAAGCACTTTTATTAACATTTTATTCAGGACACCTGAAAAGACAAAACAATCTGACATTGATGGAAAGATCTGAAATCTGAAAATCACCTGTATTCTTCCAATGGCATTTTTTTCAGTCCCAAAAAAAATCCGTTTTGAGGTGTATCTCCATGATAAAGGACTTTTCACAGAAAAAGTCTGTGGAGCAAGGGAACTCAGTCTTGTAGTTTACCAGGCTAGATGGAAAATGAAATCAAACTAAACCAAAAACTCGCTGACCTTGCAGAGATAATTGCTTTTCGCTTAGTGCAGTTTTGGATTAGCAGTCATTCTGTGACTGAAGTTCCCTGAATATTGAAGAACTACACATGCCTGATGCATAAGTGCAAGAGATATTTGCTGCCTAGGTAAGAAAAAGGCTTCTGTTCCTCCCTAGCAGTTCAGCCTGACTTTGATACAGAAGAGAAAGTAGAAAGTAATTAAGCCAAATTTCACATTCCATTGCCCACAGAAAAGATGCATTAAATTCCATTCATTCATGTTGGTGATTTTCAGAACTTATTAGATTCACAAGTAACAACTCTCAGAAATTTGAGGAGCTTGTATGGGCATGAAAGAGAGAGGGAAAATACTAAAAGTCTGAATCAGTAAAATAACAGCTTTAGCCTTTTAGTGCAGCTTGAACAAAGAAAACTTTTCTGAAGTTCTAAGATAAAAGATATTGGGAACATATAGAAGGGAAAAGGTATTGGAACGTTATATGAACACAACATGTGTCTCATCTGTTTAGAGAGTGATGTTAGGTCTCGTGTTCAGCGACAGGTGACTCTCGATGCACAGCAGTAAGTGTGTAACTGCACAGCACATGCTTTACTTCCATTTGTGCTGGGTGTATTTACCACATTTCTGAAAATAACCCTAACTGCATCTCAAGAAATGCATCTCACTATAGCCTTCTGAATGTGTTGCCAAGCTCTAAGTAACAGCAGGAAGCCTTGAGTCACTCTTGATACTGAAGAAATGAATCGTGCAATGCATGTCCATGAAGGAAGTATACAGCACAGAGTAAAGCTGAAGTGAATATTGCAAATTTTCATAGTTTTTTAACACAAATTTGAGTATTCATTAGCTATTTAAGCCATACTTAAATCTCCATCTAGCTATACTTGTTATGGATTTGATCTTACACTTTCATTATTTTTATGCCATATTAGGATTCTGCGAGGATGACAATGACTTCTTTGCCCAAGATAAATTTTACGTCCTGTGTTAATACAAATTATTTTTATATGAGATGTTTTGTATGTCTGCTTCTGAGAAACATTTGCTTTGATTCAGAGGGGTTCATGCAAACAAAATTGTACTTGATTTTTTATTGTTCAAGTTGTAGTTATGATCATCAATCACCCCACACATTGTAGTTATCATCATGATAACTCAACCACCCCACACATTTCATGTCCTAGATGAAGTCCCTGGGCAGGGAACAGAATTGCAATCTGCTTTCTCAAGGTTATACTGGTTATATATATATATTTTATGCAGAAAAATACCAATATGAAACAGTTTGCAGTGTTTTGCTATGAATGGCAAAGTCATTTTCACAGAGTATATTGTAATTTATATCACTTACAGAAAGCAGCTATACTTCCCCAAAGGTGACTGGTAATGAGAGAGGAAAAAGCCTTTGGGTGAGGCATTTATAACTTTTTTTCTCTTTTCTTGGACATTATCATTCATTTTTATAAAGACAACCTGAGTAAACTGACACTTAAGCAGAACTCAAACTGATGCCATACTTAAATACAATTCTATGCAGAATGAAAAGGTTGCCTCTAGGGAGATAGGTACATTAAAAGCCTTATTGCAAGTTTTATTTATGAAGCAGTCATAAAAGTATTTCTCCATTTATACTAAAAAGTTGACAAAGCAGGCATGCATGAATGTACCTCAAACAGTGAATTCTAGTTCACTTTTTTTTTAGCTTACTTTTTTAACCTGCCATTTCAATGTTGGCACAAAGGGTGTCTAGGTTGAATTTCATCCAAATAAATCCTAAATGTAGTTTAAAATACTAGGGATTGTTTACTCCCCCTTGGTTCTACATGCCAATTCATATATTGGAAAAAATGATCAAAACTTAGTAATGTTGCCAAAATGATCACCTCACAAATGCCAAAGTGACAATGAACAATAGAGAGAAATACTAGGATCACTACTTTTTGAAATAAAATTAATACTGTGCAATTAGAAAACTGTATGCTTGGATTCACACGCCCTCCCAGGTGTGTACCTTAATAAAAATAAATGTTGATTAAATGTGAACAGTCCCATATATCTTTATGAAGATGTTGAGCTGCTAATGGAATTTGAAGCAAAAAACATGCTTAGTATTCCATTCAAATTGTGGTTTTCATATATATGAAATATATATATGATATATATTTTTTTATATATATATATATACACTAATCCAAAGTCACTGAAGAAGATCCATCCAGAGAGCTTCTGGTTCCCCAGCTGAAAGTATTCAAGACATAAGGTAAAAACTCAGCAATTCCAAAGAGAAAATTTTTCACTGATTCCAAAGTAAACACCATTTCTGATTCAAACACCTGAATTTATAATTAAACAGTACGTTTTATCTTATACTGTATGCTTTGGGCTAGCAGGCCAGGGGACAGAAAGCTTTATGGTAATTTTTTTCATATGGGGGTAGCTATCAAGAAATGAGAAAATTAGCATATGGGAAAAGAAAAATGAAAATGAACAAACAAATGCATACAGCACATCACTATCTAGACTACTACTATCCACAGCTTCAGAGGCATCAGAAACCTTGTCAAATGTTGTCTTTGGTCATCCCTTGATGCCAAACTCCTGAGGAGGTTTAGAAAAAAACACAGGATGTTTAGAAGCATTATGACATCTATAAAGTCTAAATTATCGAAGAAAAATTTAACAAATCTAAACCACAAGGCTTCTTGGGCTTTGTTTTCAGACATTCATATATGTTCCAACTTTCATAATTTAAATCAAAAATGTATCATCACAATTATAATTATTACTAGTCTTCTTCCACACTAGAAAATGTACTTGCATGCATGCACTTACCTACAATACATACTAAACCAAATAATTTCTGTCAAACTGCTCAGCAAATACAGGAGAAATTAGAACAAAGCATGTCACTTTCCTCTACCAATAACAATATGCACAAACTGAATTGGGGATGACTCTGTTAAATCTTAAATTCTCCTCTGAAAAGACATTTTTCTGCCTACTTCAATATCCAATGATACATATCAAGAAAAAAATTGTTCTTCATATTGCAATTTCTGTTAGGCAGAAGTTTGTAATAGGTCTTCATTTGAGGAGGGGAATAGTCTTATATTTTGTGAATAATCTTAGCAGTGATAGTTTCTACTGCAACTCTTTTGTCATGGAAAAATTAAAGTTCTCACAGGCAACATGATGATCACAAGCCATTTCCTTTTGCCCTTAGAGGGAAAATCTGTATTTTCATCTACTTCAAGTGTAAAGTTGGTTCTCATCATGGCAAAATGAAGCATGAAAGAATAAAGCATAAGGCACATATTGAATATTGTTTAAAGATAAAATAAAAATAGGAGTACATACACATTCTAAGACATGTAATATGCTTGAAAGCTACTGCTATGTTTTCTCTTTTTTATATATATATATTGGAAGATTATGTACATTACAATCTCCAGTTTTGCTCAGAATCTGCAAACTTTCTAAACTGAATGCCTAGATTAACTATTCTTCTCGATCTTTTCAATCTGTGGTTCTACTGTGGAGCCTAAAAGACCTGTCTCAGTGCACTCCCTAGTGACTGAAATTTCAGTGCTGGAATTTGCCAGTCGGTGAAGCAGTGATGTCACTTACCAATTATTCATTGTGTATATTGTGCAAAGAGAAAAGTCATGGCAATCCTGCTCACCTCTCAGCTACTGCAAAGCCCACTTACACATTATGTAAAATTGTCCAGATTGAAAAGATGCAGTTTTCTTAAAAGGCAGTGTTGATGAATTAGCCAAAAAAATCCATGATTTTGCAGCTGCCCACTCAGTGGTAAAGGATTTGTAGCATGGTGCAGAATTAACTTCCTTGCAGTTGTAGCAGCTCTTTGAGCTTATGCTAAACATTTTGCTGCATCCTGTTGTAATAATGTCTATTCATATAATATCCTCCTTTTGGGTTAAAAAATCATCTTACATATATGCAAAGTTGATCTATACTAAATTAGAGTGAAGACTAAAAATAATTACTGTTAAAATATTGCTGGGCTAATTTTAAATAGAATTGAGAATTTAAGTTGTTAAGTTGTTAAATGCAGTGTTCCACTGAGGGGCTGGTTTGAGAACAGGTTGTGTTACTGAATTCTACTTCTTCAACTGAAGGAGAAATTAGAAGAAAAACAAAGTTATCCTAAAAATAAACAAATCTGAACCAGAAAATCTGAAAAATTTGTAAAATCTTGACAAGTAGAAAACTCTCAGAGAGTAATTTCAAAGTTTCTGATGTTAAGAGAAGATAATGCATGGCTTGTATGGATTTCTATGTAGTTCTCCACTCAGCAATTTACTCTTCACTTGTTAACTCATAGTCTTAGCTTATCTAACCACAGTTTCAATAAACTTTGCTTTTTTTACTATCTTTTTCTTACATCTCCAGATGCCATTTAGCAGACGCACTAGTTTAATTTGTGGAAGAAAAGGCTTCAGGGACTATTAAACCGGGAAGCTATACCAAGGAAGGAAGTCTGTTCAGGAAATGAGCTGTGGTCCTCCAAACAAGTAATGCAGAGTAACGCACATTCACACAGCTCAGGACTAGAAATCACTCGAGCGGACTGATAAACCCATGTGGAATGGGCTTATCCAAGTATGCAGTCAGTACTCAATGGGATCCAAGATAACTATTAATTGCTAGACAATTTTTGCTATCCTTTCCCAGCAATTAGGGTTCAAATATCAGAAATGTTAAGACTGGGGATGTGGCATGAAAAAGGAATAGGGTTGTGTGAGAACACAGCATGCACTGGGACAGTACCATTACATACTAGAGGAAGGAGAAGATGGTGCAGTTTTGTCTATAAGGACTCTATGGGATAGTGTTTTGAGTGAACTAGCTCCAGAATATCAACCTATATTTGTCTGAAAGAAAACCAGTCACTTCACTCAAAAACCCCAGGAGTGAGAAGTTTTAAGGTCTAGGGCCCAGGGATGATTGCTGGTGCTACATAATTTTCCAGGACAGACATCAGCTAGCATTTTTTATCTGGAAATTTCAAAGCTATTAATTTTCAGGGCTTTGGAGAGCATGCTGTGGAAATTACTGCTTTATCTTTACCTACTTCTTATAGTATTCCCCTTGTGAGAGACAGGACACTGTGTTACACCACCACTTGTCGAATTTCACTGTCTTACAGAATTTTAGCAGCACTGCAGCACAGATCTCAGTACCTGAGAAAAAGACTGAATGGAGCATGCAAGGCTTCACAAAATTTTGGTGATTACCAAGATCTTAAATGATGCTGCCTCCCAACCCCTTTCACTTATAGAGGAAAACCTGAATTATTATATTCAACAAGAGAATGTAGCTGATGCCCAAGAATTCACAAAAGACTAAAAACAATTTTAACAAGCATTGTTTGGCACATATAATATACAATACACTCTCAAAAACTACTTTTTAAAAATTTGTTACAGAAATAACTTCAAGCTACTTAAGTGAATCAAAGCATTAGAGAGAATTGTGAAAAAAGGAGAGCAGTGAACAAAAAGAGATCAGTAAGGTGAGTTGTAAAGCTATTCTTTACCCCAAACCACCATCAGTATTTAGGTATCACCTACATCAAATTGCACACACTCACTTGAAAGTAATGATGTCATTAATCCTTCTTTTCTTCATGGCTACGCAAGTCTTTAGCTAAAAGTATTACATTTGTTCATAGACTGATTAATTGCTGTTTGCAAGGGGCAATTCATGACCACTATGATTTTTGCTTTTAACTTTTTAATTGTTTATGTGTAATTAAATCTCTTGGAGTTCTCTATATTGCACAATAGGTGGTGAATTTTGAGATCAGTTGTACCTGCATAAGTATTTTTTTGACAGAGAGCCAGGGTTTATTTTTGCTCCCCCTTCCCCTTTGAACTTTTGTAAATTTAATTTGATTTTTGTTTCAAATATGGTTTTCTCACTCTTTCAGTCTCATTTTCTTGGGGCTAGAGACTGTTTTAATATTAGCGGTTTCTTATGTAGCAGCCAGTTGTTTTCTATATATAGTTTATCTAAGTTGAAAGAGGAATAACTTTAAAAAGTCCTTCTTAGCAACACAGTTCCTTTCATAAATTCTTACAGATATAATGCTAAATGATATTAAAGATCTCAATCTGAATTTAAGGTTTCTTTTTAGAATTAACAGGATGTTTGAACCAGGGCAGCAAGAATATCTAATTTTTCTGTTTCTGAAGATGTTTTTTTGTTTCTATTGTCCTGTCTGCACACTTCTGAGAAATTTTTTCTTTTCAGTACAAAGTTGCATAAGTGAATCTGATTTTAAATATAGAAATTTACCTAAATAAAGCATGGCATAATTTTTAAAAATTAGCTAAAAACTATAGTTTTTGTTTGGATTTTGTTTTGTTGGAGGGTAGAGATGCACAGTGTCCTGTTTTGTGATATCGCTCAGAGAAACAGGTCCCATTTAGTGAACAACTCTCTTGAAAAGCTGCAGCTGAGGAAATTAAGAAGAAAACCTGTATTCGGTCCCAGATCAAGGTCCAGAAATGTGAAAGATGCTTTTAGCATAATAATCAGGGAAAAAAAACCCTACAAAAACATTAAATTTTCCCATTAATGTTACAGCGGAAAAACCTGATGTCATCGACAAACTCTTGCAAATGCTTACAGACATGCTGCACCCTGGAAAACTGTAACCCCCAGATTGCCAGGGTTTCCACCACTCAAAAGGAATTATGTGAGCCCAGAGTTGTGTAGATAAAGCCAGAAGTTTACACAGCAAGATTTCTTTTTATTGGGAAGCACAGTGAGTTCACACCAAAGGAATGTATTCATACCTATATTAACCATAGAATTTTTAACGTAGTGATGACTAGTCATCTTTTATAAGTTATATTCATAGTCAATTATAACATATATCAATATAAATGGAAGTCCACATCAGAAGATATTCAGGACCAGAGTCTTAATCCTTCCATTGAGTGACAACTACTTCCAGGATTAAGTCATTTTTAATAGGTAAAAAAATGAATTGAACTCTTAATAAATACAACACATTTATATGTAAAATCAATTTCATTTATGCATGTATACGTGTTATATACACAAACACATATATTATATACACACATATATAAATGAAATGTGTGTGCATATATACATATACATAAATGAAATCAATTTTTTTCATATATGTATCCAACTTCTCTGATATGCTTAAAATATGCACATTTGGGTATTATAATATTATGAAATGCAATTCAAAGCAGAGTTCCACATGTGAATAAGCCAACAGATGGCAAGAATCCTCTAAGGCAGTCTGTATGCCAGAGTATAAATACTGCTGCAGTAAAACTAATCACAAGAGGAAACTACAGCCTGTAGATGATGTATCGTTAAGCAAAATACAGTTAGAATTCTGGACTCAGCTTGGCTGAATCAGTGAATCTCACCCTGTCACAAGTTATTTTCAAGTTTTCTGAAATGGAGAAAAAGTACTCAATTTAATGACTAAGGGTGTGGTGTGGAGAGACATTATATTTGCTGTTACTAGGTACAAGAGTTATTGAAGCTCCGAATGTCTTTGAAAAATATTCTGTGGTAGAACTGGATTAGAAGCTGTGCAAATAAAAGCATAGATGGTGACTGCAAGACTTATCCCAAAGCAAGGGTAGAGCTGCCTCCCAGCACCAATAGAAGATTTACTTGGTTTGTACTGCCTCGTGCCTCTTGGCTTTCAGCCTGAAACTGGATTTATCATCAGACTTTCCAGCTGATGGTGTAAGTCACAAATACATGACGTTGTCTTCCAGCAGGATATTTTTGGTCATATCTTATTATTTTCTGCTCACTACACTCTGATAACAGACAACTCAGAAGTCTAATTTTTCAGTTAAAAACTTGGCCTAAAGTAATTGAAGCAGAGATTGAAATGTTAAGTGTCTCATTTAAGAAACTTTACATCTTTTAAAGAACTGTACGAAAATTCTTAAAGGAACAGTAAATATGACAGGTGCCATGATATGAATACCCAAGACCCACCTTCTGTTGCACCTTGCCCTCAAAGATGATGAGCTAGATAGGTACCCTTGGAGATGCTCAATACTTGCCCTACATGGTGCAGTGAAATTCTCTAAAACCTCAGGCGAACATTTGTAAGCATTGTGTAAATAAAAATTTCTGATTGCATAAATATGAGCTTATTTAACAATGAAGTCCAAGTTAGGCCACTCATAGAGCACGATTTCCTGCTCTGTATTACTGACCACAGACCTGTCTGCATGAAGGGCTGATGAATCTGACTGAATGAGCATCGGTTCTTTGCCTATGGTTTTAAGCAAAATCTCACTATATCATCTCAAAGGTGGGATATATGGTTCTTGTATTTTGCTCTGCTAAAGGGAATTTTTAAGCCCTAAGTGTATTTTGACCATAACTAGATGTATAGTGCATGTTGAATAATGGGTTACATTTGTTTCTGACTTTGATTAAAAAAAAGAAAAAAACAAAAAAAGGTATTTGTTAGTACCTGACTGAAATCAGACTATTAGTCTCCGTTCAGCTTCAAGTAAATCAATAGGCTTTTCCAATTAAGCCAAATTGTGGAAACAATTGACTGCGAAAACATATACTGCTAAAGATGTGATTCCTTAATAAGATGTGTGTAGAAGTCTAGAAGAATTTTCATGTTACCTTACACTGAATAATCAGGTGTTTTTAACTGTAACGGCACTTCAAGTTTATATTCAATTTTGCTTTTCTTTCAACATACACTCCAGAACACACTATCACTACTGCTGGTGGCACTTTTTGTGTAAAAACCACTTATGTATAATACAAACATTTCAAAAGAATCGAGATAAATAAATAAGTATTTCTTGGAATTATACTTATAAACCCCCTAGGCAAGGCATATTAAAAACAAACTCCCAGTGGATGAGACGTGCTAAAATATTCACTCTCTCTGCCTGAACAATTTTAGGCAATCCCTCTGAAAATTTGATTGCTGGCTGGTTTGATAGCAAATACAATCTGCCACACTTTTGTGTGAGTTATGCACAGCTGTGTATATAAGCTTCCATAAAATAACCCATATGCTAATTTTTTTCATTGGAGAAGGCTGTAGTAGCACAGGATAGAAAATAAGGCAGTAGTTAAGGTTTTCTGTTTTCTTGACACTGCCCCCTTGCTTTTCTTGTAAATATGAAGTAAAATGCCTCAGTGACTAAAATCTGGAGCACTATAAGGAGCCACTGCTTTGTCGCTCGTCAGTCCCTCTAGTACTTCAATGACATGACCTCAGGCTTCCCAGCAATGCGGCTCTTTTGCTTCTATCTCTCAGTGTTCCCCCATTCTCAATTTTCAGTGCTAAAGATGTACCAAAATGTTGTTACTACGGTTACCTGAAAAAAATTTTTGAAAAACACAGTTGTTTTTCCTTCCCCACCTTTGTAAGAATATCAACCTAAAGTTTGTCCCTTCCTTCAGAGGGAAGAGTGCAGTGCCGAGGAAAAGTATCAGCACTTGCTTAGAACTTCACAGTGTTGTCTCAATTGTACAGATTACTACAAAACAATCTTCTGTAGCATCCTATCAGGCCAGGTGAAATGATATTCTTGCTTTCCAAATTTAAAGTATCTGTACACACCTCTTTGATTAGCTACTATCTCTTTGTCTCCAGACAGCCACCACAGTTTCTCATAGCCTGCTCAAAGGAAAACTAGGCGTTTTCTGAGGAAAAAAAAAAAAAAAAGATTGATACATTTTAATTAATCTACAGAAATGTATTACTAAGCAGTTCCTTTTATTATATATTTGATGCATTCAAAAACAAATGCAGGAGAAAGAGAAGACATGAGAAAGAAAAAAAGGGAGCTATAAGGAAAAATTTAATGCTTCTATGAAACAACAGTGCTGTTCTGACAGAAACAAAAGGCAGGGAGAAAAATGTAAAAATCTTTGGAGAGAGATTTGAAGAGCTATCTTGTAACAAAATCAATTGAAACATAGGAGAGAGGCTCCTTTGAAAGGGAATAAAGCATTCAAGACCAGAGCAAAGTAGGCAGAAGAAATTGATTTGATGAAGGATGCTTTCCTGATTAATATTCACCACTACAAGATGTTAAAAATGAAACCAAATCAAAAACCACACAAATTCAAATCAAAACAACCTAACCAAAAAAACCCCAGTAACTGTCTTATTACTATATGAGGTAGTAATGTTTTTCAACAGGCTTCTTTTTACAATGTGTCTTCTGGAAATAGAAAAGTACACTTTCAATGTGATTATTCCTAAAATCTATTTACTGCCATCAAAGCACAATAATGTCTAACAACTTTTTGTTCCAGTTCAGTAAAATGGAGGGAATCTAGAGGAGGGCCACAAAGATGATCAGAGGCTGGAGCATCTCTCCTATGAGGAGAGGCTGAGGGAGTTGTGATTGTTCAGCCTGGAGAAGAGAAGGCTCAGGGGACACCTTAGAGCAGCCTTTCAGTATATAAAAGAAATGTACAGGCAAGAGGGATGGAGAGGAATTTTTTACAACGATATATAGTGACAGAATGAGGTGGAATGGGTTCAAACTGAATGAGAGTATGTTTAGATTAAATATTAGGCAGAAATTCTTTACTATGAGGGTGGTGAGGCACTGGAAAAAGGTTGCCCAGAGAAGTTTTGGCTGCCCCATTCCTGGAACTGTTCAAGGCCAGGCTGGATGGGACTTTCAGCAAACTGATCTAGTGGAAGTTGTCCCTGTCCATATCACGAATTTGGAACTAGATGATCTTCAAGGTCCCTTCCAACACAAACCATTCTGAGATTCTATGATTCTGGGCATCAGTCATACATTTACTCAAGTCAATTTAAATGTTTCCATTGCCTTAAGTATTGTAAGGCCAAAAATCAGGTTCATCTAAAAAGTGGAGACAAAAAACCTGACAGTAAATTAGAACAAGGCAGCAGAAGAAATATAATAGCTTAGGTAAGTGTTGAGTACCCGCTAAAACATAATGGCTAGATAGTTAAGTAGGGAATATTATTTTTAAAAATATTAGCTGCAGTGGAATTCTGTGATAAATAACTTCTGATAATACCAGATATAATTGTCACTATTGTAGGCAATTTTAAAGAAAATATGCAAACCTATACATAGCCTCTGACACACACATATAAATATTTAAATAGAAAATAAAGAAGCTTGAAACAGCCTCTTCAGCTACCCTGAAAATGACCTAAAGTATACCGCAGAAGGTATAGCATGTTTCATAGTGTCAGAATACCCTCAGAAATACAGGTCTATTTGCAAAAAAAACCTCAGGGAGAACTAAAAACTGCAAAACAGATTTTACAGTCCTAACGAAAATTATCTGATGTCAGAAGAAGCATTTCCAAATAACTAGACACAGTGAAGTGTCATTCTGAACTTCCATTCTGGTTTATGAATGCTCATCTGGGTTGTTTATCCACTGTATTTCCTGTGGATTTAGTCAGTATCAGGCAGAGCAAGAATTTTTCTCATGTACAAAAAATTAACAAAATGTCTGCGTAGATAAAATCTCAAACTTCAAATAAGATAGAAATTATTGCAATTATAAAAATATGCTATTCTGGATATTTATGATAATTTACTTAATTTTATTTGCTCTCCCAGTATACAGAATCTGATTTTATCTTCATCAGCCTGCTTCCAAATCTGATTACTTGAGAGCTCTGGAAATCCATTTGGTACCTTATGAAAATACAAGATTATCATCTGTTCTGGTTTTGCTTATACTCAGATATATTACAACTTTAGTTTCCCAGTTGAAAGGTAATAAAAATATTTAAGTATACTTACAATTTATTGAAAATAATGTTTAATTATAAATTTGATTCTGAAAATGAATAAAGATCTCTATAGAAAATTAAAATGGCTTAGTGCCAATGTCAAAGTGGTTCTATCCATATTTTACACAGAGTTTTACTTATTTGTGAAAGTTGTAATTTTTCCCTAGTACATAAATGGCTTGAGAGGTGTTCTCTCAAGTGTGTTCTCCCAAAGAAATCCTGGATATTGCATATTTTTAAGGGCTTGGCACATCCTTCAATTTTAAAACTGATTCTTTATGTAAATGACAAGGGTCAAAGAGACCGGACCTGCAATATCCAAGTCTCAAGAGTACTCATTAAGCTGAGACTGTTTATAATCTTGTCCTCAATGTTCACGTACGAGTATCATTCTGTTAGTATCACTGGAAGTACATTCTTCTTCATAGCACATCCAGGTACACAAGCTATGTATGTTGCGTGCAGGATTATCTGTAGGATTACTTGTCGTAAAAAAAGGAAGCAACCTGAGATTTAGAACTAAAGCCTGAGCTTCCATCACAAGCAAACAGCTTTGTGACAGCCACAGTCACAAAGTTGTTTTGTCTTTTCTATTGTATGTAATGATTTTAGAGGTTTAATATGTTTCCTAAGCATAGTGTCACAGAGATAAAACTTAGAGTTGAGATGGATTCTTTGTTTCGAGGTTTGTTTTTTTTGAAGGCTTGCCAATCCAAATAGTGCTGCGTTGTTTATTTCATGTAGTTTAAACTAAGTCAGGATGAAAGTGGTTTCTTGATATCTTAATGACATCTCTGTAACGGCCAATCAGTGACCTATAGCGTCCAAATATATGTCAGCAGGTAAACTACAATACTAGCCAGTTGCAAAATATTAAACATTTTAATTGTTCTAAGTAGCCTTATTTACCTAATTTCCCATACTGCTAATCACACATAGTTTCCCCTCCTTGCTGTCACTGGACACATACTCTGCAGTCTCCCCATCCCCTCCAAGCCGTGTGGGAGTCCCTTTGCATTCCATGTGGCAGATGTGGGACACTCCAGCTCCAGGCGTGCCTGTGCCCACCACCGCATCCTCAGGGCTGCACCCTGGGGTGTCCCGGGGAAGGCAGCATTGCACAGCCTGCACTGAGAGGGAGCACCCACCTGCCTTGCCCGTCCTATCCCCCTCTCCAGGTCTCTCTCCTATGACGAATCATTATCTTTCTCCTATCTTGCTTTTCAAGGTGACCATTTCATAGTTTCAGTCTCTTGGCAATGTACCAGTAACTGCTTGACACAGCTGATGGCCATCTTTGTCTTTAGCATGACCAATTTGGAGGCAGATGCCCTTCCAGAGAGCCTGGTGTATTTGATTCATTCAGTGTCTATGCCCATATTCTTATCTTGACGAGTGTTTTTCGACAGGACTTTTGCCAAGGGTAAGGCATGAAAGCAGCCACCAATATGTATACATAAATAGATGTGTGTGAGCATGCCTATGTTTGTTTTTGCAGAAGATGTTTTCTATTTTTTTATCTATGCACACAGATATATGTATGATATTTTTTGTCTTTCCTCACCATTTTTCCATCCTTCCCCAATATACCTTTTGGTTGTAACCTTCAAAGTAGTAATTAATTCTCTCTGTCCCTTATTCCAGCAATTTTAACTAAACTGTTGTCATTTTCTCTTGTCAGGCTTAGAGCAAAATTGTTTTGATTTAATTACAACTATAATCAAAGTTCTTTCATCTAAAACAGAGAATGATGTTAAGATGTTACACTAGTTGAGCAGCGAACATGCAAATTTGTGAAGACACTGGTGCAATGCTGTATGAGGATCTATACAAATAATTGCATTAGATATCAATGGAGGGGAAGACCTCATAAAGTTTGGTGGGGATTCATGATGTGATAAAGATGTCTACAAAAATAATTTCTAATTTATATTTTAGCCTACAACATTTAGTTGCTTCAGCAAGGTGGTATAAACTCATTGCTGATACAATCTCTGATACACTGCTATAGTTCTGAACCATAAAATGTCCTTTTTTTTCTCCGTCATCCTTTACTTCTCTTTCCTGGTTTTAATTTCTTTGTTGGTAGAATTACCTTATCTCCCTTACCAACCCATTCTCGCCTACTCTGTCTTTGGAATATATTAATTAAAAACAAATACAGAAATTGAATACTCCCTCCCTACTGAGAATGATGATTTACATGCACTTTGACAGCCATTAACTCTCATGACTTAAACCTTGTGCTTTGTCCTTCTACCTTCTGCTTTCTGTGGTATTTTACACTGTGTGTTCAGTGAGACAGAAAACAGGTCTAAGGGCTGGTGGAACACATATAAGTAAGGGTTTATCAGATTTCTTACAAAGAGTGGTGAGGGACACAAATTCATTATCCTCCCTTCCCCGCCAACAGAGCATCTGCAAAGGCAAGGCATTGTGACTGCATTGTATGCACTGGAGAATGAAGAGTTTCAGGTCCTACATTTCTAGTTCGAAGCTGTGGAGAGAAATACTATGTGACACTGGATATTAAATTAATCTGTTGCAGCACAGATATTCCAGGCCCAGCTGGCTTCCTGTACTTCAAAACACATAGAAAATTCAATACCTCCAGACTATCAGGCAGTCTGTCAATTCTAAGCCACATGTGAAAGCAATCTTGCATGCAGTAAATGTTCTGATATTAAGTGTGATGCGTTCTAATGTAAATGTTTTTCCTGCTTTGAAATCCAAGTGTTTATTAAAAAGAAGTTATAAGTCATAAAATAAATGGTAAACAATTAAAGCCAGTTTGTAAAGGAGGGTTTTGAAATTAAAACTATAAAAATAGAATTTTAGAAATGGATTAAATTAAAAACTGAAAAGAATTGAAATTTGCTAATGTTCTTTAAATTTATAATCAGAAAAAAAGTAAAAGAACATAAATACCCAAGCACTGATTATCATTACCTGAAATATTTTTTGTCTTTTTTCTCTCTTCAAGTCTGGGTTGCTTGCAGCACCTCACTTTGTTTTCTAATAAAATAGGGCTCAAGATTGCAAGGATTTATTCTCATTTTTAAAGTAAGAAATAAAGTGTATGATGCAAAAGAATACCTCTGTAAAAGAACTTCTTTATTTAAATTACTTCTTGTCTTAATAAACAGCTAAGAAGTATTTTCAAAGTCTCTGTCAGGGGATGTTGAAAACACCATACAATAACAACTTCAGATTTATATCTTCAGACAAATTGCTTCATTTGGAGAAAAGATAAAAAATCAGAAAAAAAAAAAAGAGGAGGACCTACTGGAATGTAATAACTAAAAAAATGCAAACTACTTTCAAGTCTAATGTTTATTTGAATCTTGAAACCCCAACATATTGACCATGTTTTGGCAGTTTTACCAAAAACAAAACAATAAAATATAAATTTTTATTTTCTTTCTTAGCAGATCTGGGAGGAAAGAGGTCTTGCCCTTCCCGTGAATCTTTTCCTGATTTCAAGTGTTGCACGTTGCACACGGACACTTAAGATGTGATCAGCTCCATGTACACACAGGATATTGAGATAAAATTTTCACATTTCTTTCCTGAATTAATCATGGAAGAGACTTGAATTTTTTGGACTGAAAGAGCCTGAATTTCCTTTTTCCCCCACTTTCTGGAACCCTTTCTTTTTGAATAATTACAGAATGCCCAAACTACCAGAGCATTATTCTGTCTCCTTTTTTGTCTGTCTGTTTGCCTGCTTCTGTTTTTGAAATGAGATGTTTTGGTGTGAGGGTTTTATTGTAAATATTAAAACAGGCACTGTAGTGGGTAGAATAGTAGATGATAGGAAATCCTGCCAAAAAAGTGATTAAGAGGAAGAAAGGGAGAGGAGACAGATGGAGAAATAGAATGCTGATAGAGGAACAAAGAGACATTTTATGCTTCAGAAGTACAGCAATATATATTAGAGATGACATCAGTAATGAGCTTCCCCAGTTGAACTGTCTCCCACCCTACGTATTTATAGCCATGGTTTCCATTTTAATGGGTTAATATTTTTCAGCAAAAAAACTCAGCTCCCCTGAAAAATGCCCCAGCCGCATGTTTTCTTACACCTGTTCATAGAAGTGGTTTTTATCTTCCTGGAAGTCTTAGACAAATATGTCAGAAAACTGTTCTGCATTTCCAAACACCATGATATGTAATCTAGAGTAAGTACGTAAGAGGCTTGCTCTTTTTTTAAAAAACATATATTCAAAAAAGAATAGTCAGAAGAATATTCTCTGATATAAATTTATAAATTAAATAGTTATAGTTTTAAATATACATATAAGTACACAGATCTAGGATCCAGGGACATCACTGTATTTTTTTCTGAATGGTTTTGAACTGTCATGGAAATCTCTGCATTATAACAATTAAAGAAATAATTATTCACATCCTTTGAATATCTATGATAAGTATTCAAGGTTTATTACTGCTAAATATATTATCTTGGACAAAATAAGAGTTCTCAGCATTCCTTAAAAATATAGAGAAAAATAAATTCTCCCACAAATGGATGGCACACTATCCAATCGCTTCCTCTCCAAAATTTTCCACATAACCTTTTGGCCATTTTTCAAAATAAATAATGTTTCAACTCCAGACACCTACAATGGGTTGGAGGGTGTGAAGATAGGAGACAGTGAAGCAAAAATATGGTCTGTGAGGACATCCAGCTTTCTAGTGGGAGTAACAAGCAATTATTTTCTTTTAAGCAGCACAGATACTTTTAATTGGTACAATATAAAGCACTTTGATGTAAATCTTACGCTACACAGCATCATATTGACCTTTTATTTTCTGACCAGTCTCAGAACCCTGTATAATATTTTACAAAGACAAAAATAAGTATTTGCAACACATAGAAGAATGGTTTAGATCAAGTAACAGCGTATAAGACATAACTGTACAAAACGTCTAAACAGATAGATCTGCTCAGTTCTTAAAAACAAAAAGCCTCACATGAGAGCTTTCTTTCAAACTAAATGTTTGCGGGGAAAAAAGGATTTGGTTTTATACTTCTACATTATGTTAAAATTCCATTATGGCCAGCATTTTGTCTGCAAAATAATCCATGTCTTAACTGCTGTTGGATTTTCCCCTAAAGCAAAGACCAAATCTGTACCAAAAAAAGGACAGATGACATTAAACAGTTTAACTACCCGAAGAACGTCAGCTTTATGGTGACACGCCTGCAGGTGGTGCTGTTCCACCACAGTTCCGGCACAAAATCGGTTTAAGATTCGTTAGCTTGGTCTATTCTTTGATCTTTCGTTTTTTATTTATACATTACATGCAACTTTTACATAAAATGGTTGGCTGTGTGTGAAGGCTAAACTAGATGGAAAATGATGCCTAAAGATACAACTTTTTCTCATGCCAAAGATATTTTCGTTTTCTTTCATCCTCTTATTAAAAAGGTAGCAATTATTCAGTAATGTGATATTTCTTTTTAATAGTGTATATAGCATTTTAGCATTGTTGTTTGTGACACCAAAAGTTAGCGTTACTCAGAGCAACTATGTTTAAAATTGGATTTCCATCTCAAACATGCTACAGTGTACAAAAAATTGTTAGTGAATGTTATCCTACAGAATAATATTACTTAAGGGCTGCAGATTATGAATTATTTCCACAGAGACTGTGGGGATATTAGAAATAAAATTCTGCTGCACCGAGAGAAAAAATTTCAAAGCTGTGTTTACTGCCAGAGCAGAAGACTAAGGGCAATATGTGTCATCAAGTGAATTATTTCATACGTCGATAAAATTTAATGTGATTTCCATTGGAACTAGTTGTACTGTTTTGCTATTCCATAGTTTTCTATTTTTTAATCATGAATGAAAGTACAACTACTACTACTACTACTACTACGACTACAGCAGTTATGACTAGTGGTAGTAGCAGTAGTAGTACCACCACTATTAATTGGTAAAAATCATGGCTTTATACTTCATTTCCTCTCTATGGATATCTTAGACACAAAAAAGGCTTTTAAACTGTATTTGAGAATGGAAAATATTCTCATAAACATTTCTATAAAGTAATATCACATTTTGTAGGAGAAACTCTATGTAGTTCAACAGATTTTTTTCTCTGAGTATCTATATCAGAACATGAATATTTGGTAACAGTATGGAATAAAAATTAATTTTACTTAGATGTTTAAAACTTCAAAGTTTTTGACAGTATATAAATCAAAAAAAACTTAAACACAATTAAAATACAAAAAAAAAGAATGGAAATTATAAGCAGGTACTAAGTATTAGTCACAGAGTAAGTTGAAGGAATGTGGATAATTTAAATAGGAAAACATTACCCACTGGCACTCGTGGGAGTGTTTTCACTGACTTCAATGGCGTCATAGTTACATACGCTAATCTTCCACCATTAAAGACACTCATGGATACCAGTAGGAGGTCCAAATATTTCAGAGCTATAAATATATTTATTGAGCTTTTTGTTGGTTTTGCTGGGATATATTCTTGGAAGGTCTATGTTTTGCCTTCTAAAAAAACTCCAAAAAACCAAAAAAAAAACCCAAACCCAACCCAAACCCAGAAAAATTTACTATTGTTTCACTATTTTTTACTGGGAGAAGGAATGCATTCTTTTTCCCACTTATTCTGCAGAGTAAGAAGAGAATTTAATAATTAATGGGTTATCAGAAGATCCTTTAGATGCCCTGTGCATCTTCAGTATCTCTGATGCTTCACTTCATTTGCTGTTTTATGTGGAACTTGCTCTTCGGGAAGACCAAGACAATGATGTGGCTTTTGGCTAAGTAATGAATTAATTTAACTGCTATTTAATTACATAGTTATTTCTGCAAATGGAAATTCTTTTTGGAGCACTAAAGCTACATTTTTAAGAAAGGAATATGAAGTAACTCATTTATCTTGTCATAGAATAATCTACTAATGTAAAATTTTTCTTTCTGCTTTCAGAGTTGTAGCCACCTGCAGACATAATATGACAGCCTTCAAATTCATTATTTTCTGCTTATACGTATTTTTCAAAGGCAGTAGTTGGTGTACAGTGTGCATAATACTCTGGTTGTATTATACAGAGATTAATCTTCAACCCATGATGGAAAATATGCTGGAAAAAATTTCCAGGTTTTGATTAATTTGCTCTGCTCTTTATTAAAATCCTATTTTCTTTCTTCCTTGGAAGATTCGTGAGTGCCTTAACTTACTCCTGTCCTTTGAATCACTTGATTACTTTTTTCCTCACAGTTCTAAATTAGTTCAGTAAAAAAGCAAAAACCTCTAAGCAGTGAGACTAGAAATTCCCGTTTAATCTTAAAAATGAGATTCATTAAGCTGTTATCTATAGTGTCCTAAAACCAAAAAATAGATAGTAAATTCAAATGTATTCTTGTGGCATGGGAATGTATTCTGCGGTTTAGGGAAGAGTATCCAATGAGAAAATTAGACGACACTTGGAGACAGCTATGCCATATATCACACATGTTTCAGTTCAGTTTGGTGAAATGCCAGTGCAAGTTTCTGTTTATGGTGTGCAAGTAACAGCCTAGTCTATGCCAAGAAAATGGCAAATTGTGTGTTTGGAAATACGTGTAGCAAGCTTTTGATAATTTAAAATTATATGTTACTTAAATATATTTCCTTTCTAAAATAAATTTCCTTTTGTGTACTAATTTACTGATTTGATCTAGTCTTCCTGCTCCTTATTTCCATAAATAATTAAAATTATGTATTTTATGTTGGTGTTTAAACAAATTGCTACACTGCATTTAGAAAAGTTAAAAGCTATTTATCTAAAATTTTATTTTGTCTTTGATATAAGTTTAATGTTTCATCTAAAATTTATAAATCTATATTACTTATCTCTGCCATACCAGAGAGTGCAGCACTGGAGGTGGTGCTTCAGCTATGTCTCACCAATGCCAAGCATGGGATAACTTCCCTTGGCTTCCTACTGTATTTTAGCTCAAATCCAGGGCTGCAACATATCAGTGCATGAACTTCTCATTGTAGAGTAATTCATTAAATGTTATCAGATTTAAAATTAATTTTCAGTCTTTCAGTTAAGTACAGCATGCTGTGACTATTAGAATCATGCCTTTTTCCAAATTTTAACTTTGGCAGAAGTCATTGTACGTGGGAGATAACTCAGTGTCCAGGCTTCAGAATTTCAATTTTGAAAGAAATGGCCTCTCCAAGACAGAAGTCACAGCCACTTGATGTCCAGCTATCACAAGTTGAGTTAAAGTGCAGAGATTATTTTCAGTTTAATTCAAAGAGAGAGAAACATATGTACTTTTTGACACCACTTATTTACTAGTTCAGACAGTACTTTATTTGACTTGAGTAACACCCTAACTGTCCATCTAGTGTTTTATAGACAGGAAAAAAACAAATCAGGTTTCCTTTTCCTTTTTTTTTACAGCATCAAGAAGTAGAAACATTATCTGCAGATATTTCTTACAGTCCTGTGTTCCTGTTAGGCCAACTACTCATGTTGAGTAATTTTACAACATTGCAACTGAATAGGTCTCTTGGTCATTTCTAATTGCCTGTATAAATAACAACTTCTCATTACTGCCAGATCACAGTAACAAAGGCATATGAAACCTCAAAACGGGCAGGAATAACATGTTTACCACCGGGAAAGCAATGGTGTGTGGATACCATATTTAAACAAATACAAAAGATTAAGCCATGCATTTCCTAGATTCAAAATGGCAGACAATGTCCCACAAGTAGCATTTTCACAGGTTTTCATTATAAATTTAAGAAGGAATAAAAAAATGTGCTTCACTGAAGTGAGTGCCACAGAAAGACAGTAAATAATTTCCCTAAGGGTAACTGCTGAGATCATCTGTTTGGGGTCTGTTTGGGCTTGGGGTTTTTTTGGGGGCGAAGGGAGTTTGTTTGTTTATGTATTGGAGGTTTGGGGGGGTTTTTGTCCCTACTGTTATGCAGGGAAAAAAGTTTAAAATCATGCTTTTATATGACAGTAGATTTCCTCTGTCATCACCTTTCATGATCACTCCCCTTTCTCTACCTGTCTCTTCCACATAAATATAGTTCATGAGATAATAGGCAGCAAGGAAAGGAGGGATAACACATTTTGAAGAATAAAATAAAGAAGATCCTTTGAAGAATCTTTTATGTTATGAGGTATAACGAGTCTTGTGTATTTCAAAGCATAATGGTCTGATGTCTGTTTGCATCATTGTGGCAATACCTTTCTCTTTTTTTGCAAGTGCAGAATAAGAGATTTTACAGTAAGTACAGAATTGGACTCAATATTAATCAAGTGTGCACATGTACTGTATGCTTATATCTATTGCTGCTTTGAATTAAGAAACTGATCATGACAATTCTATTTTTAAATTGTTCTTTTATTTTGCTCTTTTTTTTAGCAAGCTCTTTGACAGCAAATAATTTATACATACTTTGAGAGGTAGCTTTAATAACTGATCAAAAAAACTGAGATTAAAGAAGAGAATAAATTTCTACCATCTAACCTCAATAGCATTCAGTTAGTGATAATGTCATGTCACATTTGAACTCATGATAAACTGCAAAAAATAATGAATTTAAAATAAGTTGAGTCAGTGAAGATAATTATGGCAATTTTATGCATCTCAGTTTCTCTTTCAAAAGAACATATAATTGCTCTGGTATTTTGTTTCCAACCCTCTTGTCTCTGAGCCAATATAAACTAAATTCAAACTGTTTTACAAGCTCTCCTTTTTCACTGCTGTTTACCAAATCCTTATCTGACTGAGAGATTCAAAATGCTCAGCCTTCTCCTTTGGGTCCTTCTCATAGTCCAGGTGTCATCATGAGGGAAGGAATGTGTCTGGATTAAGGGAACAAGGGAGTTTCAGCTGGGGATGAAACAACACCCCATGAGGAATGAATGCTATTTCGTTCCTACGACTGTCTTGATGCCAGCAGCCCACCAGGTGTAAAGGGTTGTCCTTGACATATCTTTTAACATGTTGTAAATGTTCATCCTTTTCCTTTCTAATTGCCACAATGCTGAAACAGAAATTTGTGTTTGCAAAATAACTTTCAAGAATTTTCTCCCGTTCATTCAAAGTATAGTGCATTAGATTAGGACTTAGCCCTGAGAAACTGTCCAGGGATGGTGGTACCCATTCAGAGTTACAATAACAATCTCATTTAAATACCACAATTACAATAATGAATAGCACCCACTGCTGCTTAGTTGTAAGCTCCTGACAGTTGGAAATCAGGTAAATTTTGGAGTTTTTTTTCAACTCTGTTGAAAGGCATTAAATCTTTTTTAATGAATTTCATTCCTCTGAAGTTAGTGTGGTCAAGTACCATCAGCTCAGGTGTGAGTTTTCTCATTTTTTTCACCAAGTATTTATACTTTAAATAATATTAAGATATTTTTAATTAAAATTAGCATCCACTGCAATACCTTTTAATATCTCCTAAGTGGTGGATTTATTTGTACAAATAGTTAAATGGGATATAGAACCTCTCCAACTTAGCTAATAGGTGCTAGGTTGATCCTGCCTGAATGCCAGGTGTCCACCAAAAATACTTTATTACTCCCCTTCCTTAGATGGACAGGGAGAGAAAATAAAGGCTCATGTCTTGAGGTTAAGACAGGATTACCATCACGGACAGACAGATGTGACTTGTGGAAATTAGTTTAATTTAGTACCAATCCAATCAGAGTAAGATATTGAGAAATAAAACCAAATCTTGAGAACACCTTTCCCCCCTACTCCTTTTTTCCAAGGCTCAACTTCAGTGCTGATTTTCTCTACCTCCTCCCCACAGGGGAATGGGGAACGGGAACTGAAGTCAGCTCATCACACACATTGTTTTTGCTACTCCATCCTTGTCATGGAGAGGACTCCTCACATTCTTCCCCTGCTCCAGCATGGGATTCCCTTCCATGGGAGACAATTCTCCACAAACTTCTTCAACACTGATCATTTGGTCTTTCCCACATGCTGCAGGTTTTCACAAACTGATCCAGCATGTGTCTTACATGGGGTGCTGTCCTTCAGGAACAGACTGGTCTGGTGCGGGTCCCTTCCATGGGGTGCAGTTCTCCAAGAACAGCCTGCTCCAGCACAAGTCCCCCATGGGATCACAAGTCCTGCCAGCAACCTGCTCTAGCATGGACTCCTCTTTCCATGGATTCACAGGTCCTGCCAAGAGCCTGGTCCAGTTTGTAGTTGCAGCCTCCTTTGGATGCATCCACCTACTCTGGTGTTGGGTCCTCCAGGGGCTGCAGGTGGATCTCTGCTTCCCCATGGACCTCCATGGGCTGCAGGGACGCAGCTGCCTCACCATGAGCGGCACTTTGAGCTGCAGGGGAATCTCTTCTCCAGTGCCTTGGAGCACCTCATTCCCCTTCTTCTGCACTGATGTGGTGCCTGCAGAGCTGTTTCTTTGACATACTCTTGCTTGTGTCCCTGGATGAAGTTGCTATCCTCTCCCTGAACTATGCTATCCCGGAGGTGCTGCTGCCATTGCTGATTGATCGCTGACTTGGCCAGCAGCAGACCCATCTTGGAGGTGACTGACATTGGCTCCATCAGACATGTGGGAAGCTTCTAGTAGATTCTTACAAAAACCACCCCTATAGCTGACCCATGAGCAGAACCTTGCCATGAAAACCCGATGTAGTAATCTAAATACCATAATTAAACCACCAGAATCTGAACGATACTGAGCACAATAAAACAGTTGGGGAATTCCAGTATCTGTTTTATGGTCACACTCTTCCAGTTATATCACCACCTAGCTTGTGCTTCTGTCCAATCTCATTTTCTACATCTCTCTTTCAAAGGTTTACGCAAAACTTTATAAACAAATAGTCCTTCCAAAGTTTAATGGATTTAACAGATTTAATAAACATTGGATTTCGTTATGTGACTTCTCAGGAACAATAAATGGATATTAAAATTGGTGTGGAAAAAACCAATACTCTGGGTGAAGATGTCTGCTTGGATTTGTGCAATACCTCACACAGTGGAATATTAATCTTGAAAATATTGAAATAAATCTATAGTAAAAATAGTTAGGTATTATTTTCTTTTGTATTCTATTTATTACTGAAAAATGAAAAGGTATTACAAACAGAAATAGTATAGGTTTACTAATAATGTCAAAGCTGCATTATGATAAAACATATAATGAGCACCGATTTTCTTGTCAGACTACAGAAATATTAACTGAACTAATGTTTATTATTGATGTTTTATTCATGTATTAATTATTTATAACCTATGTGAAGTCCCATTATATATATAAAATTTGACTGTCAATAAATTCACATAGCAACTGGAAGAAATTTAAATGTCTCTCCTAGAGAACATAGTCATAAATTGGAAAACATGGGCCTTTTTTACATGTATCTTCAGAAACTGTAATTTTTTATTGCTGACATGTCTGCTATACTTTATTTTATTTTTCTTCTTCTCAAAATCATAATAATTTTCAGGAGAAAGACCTTTTCTTAATAAGTACTGCTTGACATTTACTATTACATACATGATAGATATTTGAAAATGATCATCTGTAAATGCTATGGCATCAAATTTAAACTTATTAGCCATGCAAATAACTTGGCCTGCAGATTTCATCAGCATCTTTTCAAACATTCAGATAAATAACACAAAAGAACCCCAAAGAGAACAAGACCAAAGCAGTTCTGCCCCTCGCTAGTACTAAAGAGTTGCCAGTTAGAAGTTTACATACCTATTAATATAGTACTAAACATAAGCAAAAAATTGTTTAAAAGTTTTTATAATATTTTTTTTCTAGTGAATTTAAACTGAAAGCTAAATTTAGACCACTACAAATTAAAAAATGGATGTTAGCTGTTAAAGAGGCATTTTGATCAAAATCCCATGATGCTGTTTAAAGGATAAGGTGAATTAATCTTTATCAAAGTGTTTTAATGATTAATATTTTAGCTAACGCTCAGAAGAGATACCTCAAAGAGAGTATTCAATGAGAAGATTGGGGGTTTTCTGCATAAAATATTTTTTTTCTTGAATTTCAACTAATCTGGAAAGGAGCAGACAAGACTTTTTAAAAACATTTTTCACTTTGTAAACAAATTTTAAAAATCAGATATTTTATTTCTCTTCTACCATATTATGTTTGAGGTTTCTAAAAATTCACAAGCATCTATTTTGCAAACTTCTGGGGTGGAAAGTCAAGGAGACATATTACAGAAAGTAAATTTTAGAGGTTTATTCAGATTTTGTTTTGAAACACATTTACAGCTAATTTTCAAAAAAATGTCATATAAGGTGGAGTTGATGTTTTGCCTTCGGAGTGATGAAAATTAAACACAGTCAGGCCTGAATTGCTCAGATCATAGTCAAGATTGAAGAATTTCTCTCAAAGTATATATTTCTATTTGGCAATTATGAGATTGCATCTGGAGAATGTACATAGTCTAAGGCTCTGCAATAAAAGAGGGGAACTTATATATTAGAGCAAGTCCAGCAAAGGGTCACTGAAATTATTAGATGGTTGGAGCACATATAAAATGAAGCTTGGAAAGTTTATTCAGTCTGGAGAAGGTAGAGCTATTTGTTTTTCATTTCTGTCTTCGATTACCTAATGGAAAATTATAAAGGAAATGAAGACAGTTTTCCTGGAAATGAATAGTGAAAAGGTAAAATGCAACAGACACTGGTTCATGGAAGGCAAATTTGAATTAGACTTTAGAAAGACAACGTTTTCAGTGAGGCCATCAAACACTGTAAAGAAATTTCCAAAATGGATTAAAAAATCTCCAGTAATGGAGAAAGCCAAAATTTGACTGAACTAGGCCCTGAAAAAACTGACTTTGATGTTGCCCTTTATTTTCAGGCCAGTCCTGCTCTGAGTGGGGAGTTAGATCAGGTCACCCACAGAGGTGCTTTCCAACATAAATTGTTCTATGATTCTCTGACTAATTTTCTTTTCTTTCTGAATACATCACTAATTTAATCGTCTCCTACACTCAGTTTAATACCATGCCATTGCCACCTTTTTTTGGCTTTCTTCAGTCCAGTGGTAAGGATGTGTTAGTGCTGACAATGAATCTTATTTCTCTGCCTCTTGTCCCATCCTGCATAGTAGTTNCCAAAAACCTGCAAAGAATGACAATCCTTTTGAAAGAGGGGGTCAGAGTTGGAAGATGGGATTAAGAAGCCTGCATTAAGTTCAGGAAAATCATAACTTCAGAGAAGGGAAGATGTCAGAGTTCTTTGAGGTAAAGCCTTTAACATGGACCCTTCTTTCTTTTGCTTCCAGCAAGGTTGAACCGTCTATGAAAAAGGATTCATGAGGAGAGCAGTTCTCTTTTCCTATGCAGAGTCTTTGAAACTTCTGTGTGTGAAAGAAAGCAACACTCAGCAATTCCATGATGTTTTTTCACTCTTGGTTTCATGAAATATTCAGATCTTACTTCACCTTATTAGTGTACCTCCCCTATTTCCATATTCTTTAGGAGCTTACTTTGCTTCTGAACAAAGCTTAAATAGCCAAAGGTTGACTTTACTGTTTCTTATAAGACGCTACCAAGAATAACCAAACTACAGTGAACTCCCTGTTTATTGCATGTCCCTTTCCTCCTGTTCTTACCATGGTGTAGGAGTGACACAAGTTTACTTGTGAACAGATTCACATTGCAAAGTCTGTGCATTTAATTCTAACACTGGATGACTTCATGACATGAGGAAGAATTTCCCCAAGAGTTTATCTCATAACATCTCTGATTCATACAAACTGGATTAGTGCTTTGATTTTTTTGACTGTTTATTAAATGCTATACACCTCATAAGATGTTTGTCAGAAATCCTTTGTTTTTGTAGGAGTATATGTAGGAGTGAAAAGTGGGAAAACACTTGGAGAACAGACAGCAAGGAAAATGAAAAAATAAAAAAATCAAGAAAACTAAGTGTGTCAAGCATCATCTGTACCACTTATACCTTTTCTCAGATTTAGGAACATAGGAATGGCTGAAGAAAAAGAAGCTTACAGAAAAATAAATATATTAGACAAATTAAATATATTTTTGATTTTAATTTTCATAAAAAAACAGATGCCGGAAGTTCCACACATGGTCACCATTGAATATAAATCTTTTTAAAATTAGATTTACATGTCGTAGATACCCAAGTCTTCCAACACAAAACTGTTTGGACCTCAGAGGGTGCTAGACACTTGAGTCCAAGTGGATTCAAAAATTAGGTAATTTTGGTTTCATGTGAACTAGCAGCCTTTAGGAATTTATTTAATTCTAGCTCCATTGTCTACATCTCTTAGATCAAAACTTTGATCTCTTTACAGGTTCAATACGTTACCCATTCATCTTTATGTATCAAAAAACCCAGTTCCTCCATCTCACCACTTACTTAGTTATGATAATCATATTGCTTATGTATATGGTTGTCCCAAAGACAATTCATTTATAAATGAGAATGATGTACTTAGCTGAGTAAACACTTGAATAGTGTAGACCTCTACAAAAGCACATTTTAATGTCCTCTTAAGTGATTTAATGTCCTGTAAAACCCAAGTTTACCAGAATTCCCTTTGAGTCAGATTTTTCCATTAATTAAGTCATGATAACAGAGCCTTTTCCTTCAGTAGGATGTAAAATGTCTTTATAAAGAACCTTCTCAGTTATGGTGAGTCTGGCCTGCACCCAAACTATCATGTTCTGGTCACTCTCTTTCAAACAAGCCACACACCAACAAACCTGTGTTTAGAAAATGAGTGTTCTAAGAAGTGGAAGAAGTCAAATTATCCCAGCTTGACATCTGGATGACTTCTAAATTAAAGACCTTGCATGACCTATAAATCACATTTCCTAAAAGAAAAAGTTCCTCCCAGTCGTTACAACTGTCCTTAGGCAAGTTTGGGCCAGTTTAGAAAAAAACACAGAACTTGCAACTTCATGCAACTATTTCTAACAAACCTATTAGGTATGTTTGTTGTCACTATCCCTCAGCTGTGCAGCTAAGTGTTAAGCTCCCAGAATAGGGATTCATTCTGTGTTGCATTTAATGAACGTGCTGAATACAGTGATTCTTTGTTTTAAATACAGAAGAATGTCTCTGCAAGCTAGAATGAGTACTCAGAGTCAGATGTCTGAGATCCACATACTTCCATTGCTAAAGCAGTAGATGACAAAGGGATCCCCTGACTGTGTAAGAAAGTAAAGAATATTAAAAATACAAATGCAATATCCTAAAAGAGCCAAATGCTCATCATGAGCTGTTGGAATACAGTCTTGCATAAAAAAAATGATGAAGTAAACAAGGCATTCTTAATTAAGGTTTCAAAACTAACTTCCTGGAAGCAGAAGATTCAGTGGTGATATCAACATCTTCCTTCAACTGAAAATGTGGGCACAGAGATTTTAAATTTTAACTTCTCTGTGGCACTTTTGCATTTTCATACAGTGGTTGAGGTCACAGGAGACCTCCAGAGCTCACCTAGTCCCACCTCTCTGCTCAAAGTGGTGTTCCGAGTACAGCAAGTTCCTCAGGCAACTTGCCCAACCAGATTTTGAATATCTCCAAGGTGAGAGATTCCACAATCTCCCTGGGGAACCAGTGTCTGAACATCCTCACACTATTTCCCCTCCTTTTTCTTCTTATGTCTAAATCCCATATTTCAGTTTGTGAGTCTTTCTTCTGCAGTAGCTCAGTGAAGATCATTTAGGCATTGCTAGTGTTAGATTATCTGATTAAAATATAATTGCAGTAAATACAACAAGCACCAAGAATCAGAAGTAGTACAACAGGTGACCAAACCCTGATCATCTTACCAGTGAAAATGAAGCACACCTGAAATGACTACTTTTAATATTTCCCACCAAGGTGGGGCAACTAAAGGAAGTCTCTTCAGAATGTGTTGCAAGATAAAAGGAGTTATTTTCAAAGGAAGTTAGGGATTATATTAGATGGAAATGTAAGACTTTTTACTATGGATAAAATTTTCTTCATACCTATGTGAGTACTTTGTGTGATTATGTGGGTACTTGAAAAGACAATGCTCTGTATTGATCTGTATGTCTTGTGTGTTAAGCATGTGTGTGTGGGTATGCACACACTTATTGCCAGCCAGTGCCCAGCCCCACACTGACTGGCTGCAGCCACACCCGGCACGTAGGGGACAGGATAAATCCATCAGTGTCATGAAACCCACCAATTTAGGATGTCTCTGACAACTGAAGAAAGGCTCTGCCCTGTGCTGAGGCGCTTACCTTGACTGGAGCCGGGCTGAGCTGAGCTGGTTTCAGCTCCTCCCATAGGACCTGTTGCCTCCCCCACCTGAGCATGAGCCCTGCCAGTGTGGGAAGGTTCAGAAACTCTTTTTCCATAGTTGCTGTCTAAAAGAGCCTGTGGGGTGGTTGAGCCTGTGAAGGCTGTGGGACCATCCTTGGACTCAGCTGTGAGCCCATCCATGGACTCAGCTGTGAGTAGCCAGAGGGAAGCAATTAGTAGTAAAAAATTTTAAAAATACACCCAAACATCTTAAGACTAAGAGGAAGTAGCTTCCACTCTGAATGTTAAACTCCTAACTGAGGTCCTCAGGATGCTGATGGCTCATGGCAACCATCACTTCTTGGTCCTCAGGAAGACAGAGACTATAAATCTTAGGACCTGGAGCATTACGAGGGTAGAAGCAACACTGATTACAATGCACAAGTACCAGGAAGTTTATGTATAATAATTATGTCTGTATTTTAGTGAGAATTTTCTATGTTAACTTTGTCTGTTAGGCTGTTACAAGTTTAGATTAGCAATATTTTTTTGGCTGCATATATAATATATATACATATATACATAGTCTGTTCCCTTTTTTCTGGGCTAGTATATTAAATATACATGTACCAAAAAGACTTCAATTTAGTGCAGTACTTGGTCCACTGATACATATAAAAAAATATTTGACTAACCTGACCTTATAATTCATGTTTTTCCTCTGGGAAACTGTACTGCATTTTTAAGATTTATTATACAAGTGAAAAATCACCCAGCCAAGGAAAAAACAAGAGAAAGCAAGAAAGCTAACAGTGATAATCAATGGACATGTTCTGGACGTGTTTTTTTCAACACTTTGCTGTTTCTGACCAGAATATACTAAAAATTACTCTGTGGAGTGGCTAAGAAGATCAAGTGTAGCTTGCTAAAGGGTGAAAGTATAGCTGCGACCAGACACCGTGAGTACACAGATCTACATCTTCACTCTTACAATTTTACCTCACTTCTGGTACTAAGATTAGGAAGAACTACAACCAATGACTAGTGACAAATGAGACTGCATACTTTGTGAGGAAGACAGAAGTCAAAGAGTAATGTAATGTTTATTTTTCCACAGATTGAGCTAAAATGAACAAATAAAACATCTGTTTGTAAGGTAAAAAATGTCCATCTAGAAAGTTTCAACTGCACTGTCAGAAGTTTCCATCTGTATCATCACTATCTTTTTTTTTCACCTTCTCATCCTTTCCATTTTCCACTCTCTGATGATCACTTTATGCCTCAATACGTCCTTTCTTGTGCTTTTGTGTTCCCATTTTTTCAGCTGGTCTCCTTGTGTCTGTTTATTTTGACTTCTCTGCTTTGCTGTCTTGGAAATCATTGATTTCTACTGCTACCATAAAAAAGCTGTTTGTGCTTATACAGAAAGCAGTTTATAAGTATTTCATAGCTCTTTTGACTCACAGCTCAGCTGTGTTTACACGGGCTTGTTTTAGTTATGCCAGCTATAGAAGCATGGAAGGAATATTTGTGCAGGACAATGCATAGATCCAGGCAGCCTGAACCACGTGGAGGGAAGGCAGGATGCCATCACTATCTTTCCCTCTTGTGCATCTCTTCAGAAGACTTCTTACATTGCAGGTGCTCAAGAGCTAGCTGGAAGATCAGATTTCAGCTGCTGAACTCCTGGGAGCACTACAAATCCCGAAGAGAAATTCTAGGGTCCTAACACTCTCTGTGCTGGCCAAGACATTGAGAACTCAACATGCTTTTCCTTTTGTGCAGCCAGGGCAGTTAGTGATTGCTTGCTGTGTTTGAAGAGCTCTTCTGGTGACATTACACCCCATAAAGGCAGGTGTCAACACTGAAGGGTTGGTGATTGCCAATTCACATCCTCAGCACAAACACCTCGGTGTCCCATGTTACCCTATGATTAACTTCTTTGAGTGGAAATAATATATTTGTATGGAGAGTCCACCTTTTCTTGTATGAGTGGACCTGTTTATTCAATTGAATAAGTAGCATTTGTATGCAGCCTTAATCATGAACATTTTGGAGATTGGCATCCGGCACTAAGTACAATCCTGTCAAATAACTGGCAGTGGATTAACTGTGACACCTAGAAACATGCCAAATTCTGACAGAATAAGAACTTGCTGTGTACCCAATGTCAATCATTCACTGAGTGCCACTCAAAATGCTTATCCTGTTAGTGATTACATCAATCTGCATTGGCACTCAAAATGCTGCTGCCCTTTGAATACAGAATTGAAAGAAACAGACAAAAGCCCAAAGTGCATGTATTTTAGCAATCACCTATCCTTCCTTAAGAACCTCCACACTACTTCCCGTGTGGAGATGCTGCTTTACTAACGCGCCAGTTAATTAACCCAGGTTTTTGCAAAAAAACCAAGTATCTATTTTATATTGATTGCTCTACAGGCAGGCTCACTTGCAAGTAGTGAAAAGTTATTTCCATCATGAACTAAAACTTCCAGAGCCACTGAAGTCTAATTCTGGTTACATCCCGAGTTGTAGAACTCTACCCATATTAATAACAACCATGAATGTACAGCAAGGGTCACGCACACTTCTATGTGTCACCATGGTTATTAAAGCCCTCACTTCCTAAGTGAGAAAAGAGAGACCTAAGTTCAGCCTGAAGGGTTTCAGAATTATAACCACCAGATGTTTATATTTATTTGATCTCCTCTTATCGTCGTAAATCCTGAATTTCTGTCTGCACAGTGAGCTAACACAAGAAGAGCATCCCATTTTCTCTTTTCCTTTTCAGTCAGTCTTGTTCTATAATCCACCAGAGTGAGCATGACCTTGCGAAGTAGGGGATGAAGCTGAAAAGGAAATTGAACACATCTTCTATTTCCTGGGTAAGCGTTCTAACTATTCAAAAGAGGAGTAGTTCTGCAGCAGTAGTGATGGATAAAAAAGTGAAAAATGTTTAGTTAATTCCTTTACTTAGGGAAAGGAGTCCATATCATCCTTGACTAGAGATCACTAATGAAAAAGTCTGAGGAAATTTCATAAGCTTAAAAAAAAGGCTAATGATTAGGATAGCTGTCTTTCCCTTCATGTTGCAAAGTCACTCACAACCGAAACAATAAAAAAGGCTCCAACCCCTTAAGCATAGCTGGAAATACAGTTTTTCACCATGTATGGCCTATTAGCCATGGATAATCCCTTGTTCAGCATGTAGAAGCCACGAGTAACTCTTTGGAGACATGCCTTTCTCAACAGAAGACTTGGTGTTTGATCCCCTGAAAAGTGCATCTCAGACACTGCAACTGTTTTTTTGTCTTTGAGATACAGAAATTTGGCATCTGTTTCAGAGAGATTATTTATAGAATCAGATTATCAAATACACCTATGAAAGAAGCTATAACAAATTATATACTCATACTACTGTTTTGTTCCAGTCATCAGGTAGGTTTCAAGTAGTGTATTTAGGCAAAGCACACACCACAACTTCTGTTCAATTAGAAAGCTCAAATAGGAACAGGATTCTTGTTCCTCTATCATGCCAGGAGAGCCTAATTCTAGGGCACTTGTAGGCTCATTTAAGACATCTCAGGAAAACCCCTAGTAATGACTTAATCTGCACTAGCAAAGTGATATGAGCATTCACTGTTACAGGGCACATGTTCTCAAAAGGAAAGTAGACCATTGAATACTGTCCCTTCTCATTATCAGACACAGCTGCAAAAAATTCCTTTCATAAATTAAGTAACCTCCATTCTAATATATTTTTTACTCTGCTTGACCTTTTAGAAGACTGTTCCAGAAAGAAACTAAATCTGAGGAAGGTCTAACAAGCCTGAAGCCAGTTTTTCACAAATGCAGGACTGAGGTGTCATGTCTGTATTCCATCATGTTGAGCAAAAATTGTAGCTAGCTTAGAGTTGTCTGAGGTATTGGAACAAAGTCAACATTGGTGTAAGTTTAAGCACCAATCAACTTGATAGTTCTATAAACTGAGCCTATTTTTTTTTTATTTGTCCTTGATAATATACGTAGACAATCAGTTGTTTACAAATCTTGTATTAAACATCCAACTCTCATAAGGAGCTTGAGCTTCTGATCTGAGTCTGATAATTCCACTGGAGAAGAAAGCCCAGAAAATGTTTGCTATTGAACTGCAAAAGTACTTTTAAGGAGCTGAGCACAGTGTGTGCAATACAGCATCAATGGCTCAAAAAGGCGTTTTTCTGCTGCTGTCATGTGGAGGTCACTGTTTGCACTCTAGTAAATAGCTGCAATAAAACCTGAAGTATTACTGACTTGCTTAAAATTCAGCCAACGTGGAACAAGTGCAACTGTCAGCAATAGGAGGCCTTGAATAGCTGTAAAGGTTAAATATCAATTTGTTTTAAAAAAGAAGTCAAACTTGCTTCTCTACCATAAACTGCAAATCTGATGGCATTCAACCCATTAACACTCCTGTCAGACATTTGAATTTAAAGTGTTCGACACCCCTAAAAAGCACAGCACACTTCTGTTAAATAGAGATTACTTTGTAAAAGGTTTTTGAATGCTCTCTTTAAATCTGAAAGGCATATCCAAATTTTTTAAAGGGTGTTAAATTTACTTCAGCTTATGTCTCATTTTTATTTTGTTTTCAATGAAAGATTAATGATGAGAATTAATTGGACTTGAAAATAGCAAATGCATTTAAAAAAACATTTGTGGAAGTACAGAATATTTTAATTTTAAAGCTTACAGTTTAAAATTGGTTTCCACTACTTCACGATAATTTATATCACATCATCTGTGACAATAATAGTAATAGCAGATACACTAAAACTTTCTCTACCACTACAAAACTGGAAAATGTTGAGATCTGAAATCAAGAAGTTTATTTTTCAATATTCAAATCAGCGAAGGCAACATAATGACTTTTTTTTTTTAAATGAGCACATGACAGTCTCATACGTTGATTATATGAGATATTTCTGATATCTGTTCGGTAGAAAACAGCATTTCCTCAGCTGTGCAGCTTTTGGGGGTTTTTGTTGTTGTTTCTATCGTTTTTGGTATTGTGAAAGCATTTTACCAAATCTTGCTGGTATCTGCAGTCATTGATTTTTCTGCCTTTGAAATCTGAACAGAAGCTGAATGCTTTCTTCAGTGGATACTTCCAATTTGTAAGGTATTTCAAATTGTCTTTTCCTGTGGTAGAAACTGAGTAATTAAGATTTCCAGTCGCTGTAAAAAATTGGGTATGATTGTTTATCTCTGATATGATTCCTGACTTGCTTGGATTATCTTGATCCTTTTTCATTGTAAATTAATCTACCGTCTTTACTTAACAGTATTAACCTATAGCACAGGCTGCTAGCAGCAGAAGTCTTTGTTGCACAGCTTCTTTGAACTCCTCAGATACATCACCATGTAAGTCTATATCTTAGATTAAACCTATAGTGTATATAATGCATGTAAATCCCTTGGTTGTAAACATATAGATTAGAGTTTTCTCAGGAACAATACTATTTTTAATGAACAGATGAGGAATTAATATTTGAGCCCTTCTTGTCTGGACTTTTAGGAGAATTTATGTACTAAAAGCCTCTGCTGTGGGAGCTGTTTCCCATCTGTGAATCCAGCAGTGCATGTGCCCCCACATCCCTACACAACTTAGTCCACCCAGCTCCGTTTTGGACCATGTCCTGGTTTATCCTCCTGTGTGTTCTGGCACCAGCTCTTCGCTCTCCTCTAGGTGGCAACAGAGGAGGGAGAAATACGAAGTGCTACCCTGGCTTGAAAGAAGCAAAAGAATGAGGATCAAGAGAAAGAGAGAAAGATAAAGAAAATGGGAGAGGGAGGGGAAGAAATTCAAAGAGGAGTTCTTTCATTGTTCTCCTGTCTTCGAGAAATAGTAATATTCTCGACCAGATGTTATTAGCCAGCTCTTTATATTAGCTTTAGTTAGCTGATCCTTCCTTACAGGAAGGGATGGTGCAATAGGTTTTCAATCAGATCAGTGTTTTTCTCAGCAGTGGGATGAACCTTCTTATTTCATTTATACCGACTTCAGACCTGACTAACCTTGCCACGCTGGAGAAGTAGCAGTGAGAGCTGAGATGTCAGGAAACACTGTGGAAAGAAGGTGTAATATCTACATTAGTTTAATGGAGAAATACTTTCTTACATATTTTAAAGGAAGTCTTGATAAATGCCTATTTTTAAAAGAAACACTGTTGCACATGTACTCTGGAATCTTGTAAGAAAGTACCATTACTTAGTGTTAAGTTTTACTTAACTCTTTTGGGGGGAGGAGGGTTTATGCTTTTTTTACTGATCCAACACCTCCATGACTCAATACATATTAAACCTATTCCTGTAGATTTTGCTGTGTCATATGAACAGACAGTTTTACACATAAGCAGTAGAAATTAACAATAATTGCAGTTCACAGTCATAGTGCTATTGTTAAGGCTCTATCAGTGCTCCCAAAATACAATAAAAAAGTTATTTTCTTTTAAAAGATGGTTTGATTTCTGATAAGAACTAAAGCCAAAATAATTCTGGAAAGGCCTAGAATTAGATAGTTCTTAGTCCTAACCTTTAAGGAGGTAAAAATTCAGAAAATATTATGAACTCATGTAAAAAACTGAAAATATAGTTACAGTATCTTTTTTTAAAAAATTAGTGTCCCTTGGTGTTTTTCTGGTAGTGTTATGAAGAACTGTGCACTATTAGATCAAAACCAGATACAGAAATAAGGCAACGAGGATGAGTCTGGAGCTTACATAACATTCCTACAGCAGCCAGACACAAACATGACAAGGAAACATCACAACAGCAAGTCCTGTAAACAGCTGTATTGCCAAGAATGATTAAAAAGGAGTCTAAGGAATGTGTGTACATTTAAAGTTCATTGGTAAAGAGAGGCAGAGAAGAGTGCAATCAATCATTGTAGGATGACACAAGGTACAGAAAGCAAGTTGCAACAGTACATTAAGCATAAAGCTAAATCAGGCTTTTCTATAGATTTGAGAAGGCGTTCATATAGGTGTGATACATGTCTTTTTGATGACACTTAAAGTGTATCCAGAAGGATATCTAAACTAGACAGTGAGTTAATGTAGCAATCTTGCTGTAAACCAACTCCAGAAAATGGGCTACCTATGATCACATGCCTACCGATGTCTCCCAGATCTGTAGGGTCAGAGAATGGTCACCCAACAAAGACTGTTTGCCTAAGGGTCATGGTTAATGAAAACAGTCTCAGATAGATAGTTCCAGCACACCCTCATTCCTGTAGCTGTGTTGGTGATGTCAAATAAATATACATGCAAGTTTTTCTGATTTTTTGATGATATTGTAGGTTGCATTTGAATATATAGAATTCATACTTGAGAATTATGATTTTGGACTAAAAAATAAACTGAACATAAACAATGGTGATATAGAAAAGTAATTTGTAGATTTCTTCTTTATTGGGCCACATTCTTCACTTTAACAGAATTTAGCTGTTAGGATTCTCTGTAGCCTTTCAGACATGTTTAATGTGCTCTTCTTTAAAAAGCCTCAGTTTACTGCTCTGAGATTCCAGTGTTTAGAAAGATTTCCAGAAGATATCTACTCTGCATAGCCTTCCCAGTTAGGTCCAGCACAGGTGCAAGAGATGTGAGCCTAGAATCAGACTGTGAAGGTACAACATCTCACCTCCCAATTTCATTAAGACTGTCTATAAAAGATTTGTTTATCCTTCAGGGTAGGATCTGACTGTACCAGGGCAGCTGGACAATATGAAAGATTGGAATAGAAAGTCAGTTACTGTCTGTCTTTCTAACACTAAATGCTATTGTTTTCAAGCTTTATTCACTTAGCTCTACAGCTTTATATGCCCAAGCACCAGAAAAAGGTTATACTGTGCCTCTATGAGTGTATGAGGTAGTTCTTGCCTTTGATGATCCCAAAAGGCAAATCAATAAAAAGAACATATCCCACTGGCTGAAGCAGAACCTTGTTAAATTAGTTAAGAAATGTACTCAAGTTTCTCCAGAAGGACATCATTGTGATTACATGGAAGTGTCAAAGCAAGAAATCATGTCTTTCAGAGATAATGTTTTCAGCCTAGTAAAGAAGCAAAGTTATACACAATCCTTACAAACATATGTATCTTGTGAACATGTACTTTCCAAAACTCTAAGCTTAATCAGTATGTCCTTGGGCAGTCATTCTGCACGTCATGAAATCTCTACAGAATATATTTGTATACTTATCTATGACAGGCATCCTAATAGACTTGTATGTTCACATTTATACCTTTAACTGTAAGCTAAACATGAGGTAGTGCTGGTATGGATTGTTCATGCAGTTTAATTCTTAGCTTGGTCTCTGTTATTAGTTTGACTTTGAGCAACTAGTTGTGTCCTAAATATCACACAGGAAGTTTGAATTTAGTGCAGATTAGAGATCAACCCTACTAGGTAAATTGAATGTGTTATTTAGGCATTTCTCAGTGAGGTAAGAGAATTTGTCTGTAGGACCATGACTCATACTGTGCCAGATGGTTTTATCTGGCATATGAATGGAGAATCGTATTCAATCTGTGCACCATTATAGCTGAAACTTTTGTCTATTCATTTAAATTGAGATATGCAATGATCTTGTGCTTTTAATTTAGACAAGCAGTCCTTCGCAAGTATTATAGCATTGATTACATAAGCAGATTCAGTTTCTCCTTCAGCTGAGCTTTAAAGTCATTCTTTAAAGCAGAGTAATTATGTGGCCTCTTTTGAGAGCTAGCAAATATCTATTAATTCAGCAGTATGTGTATATTGATCTTCCGATCTTAACCTATTCTGTTTATTGTCCTTTAACGGAATTCTTCCACGAACGTTAGTGCTCATGAGAAAGTAGGAGAGAGATTTACGTTACCTAAGGAATTTACATGCATATATTTAAAGATTAGGAGTCCACATAAAGATATGACATCATTCCCATGAAAATTCTACTACAATGTGTCTGTGGATTTTATAACAAAGTACGGGATAATATAGATGTGCTCACCTAAGCATTTTTTTCTCTTTAAGTAATAATAACTACAGGTACACTGTACTCTCTGTATAAATAATTAATGCAACATAAAGTTAGAAAATATTTTTGAAATATTTAGATTTATGAACATATTTAGGTGGAAGTTACCATGCTTTAGAGTAGAAGCAGTTATTGTGTGTTTCCCACAGCATATACTAAAACAATCTCTAATTTAGAAAAATAGATAAGAATTATTCTGTGCTTTAGGAAGTATTTCATGACAGGTGATTGGCAGGCCTAGTTCTGCCCAAAGTCTGCGAGCAAGCTGAAGTATTCATTGTAACAGATCTGTGGACCGTATCACTTGAAGGACAGGCAGAGGAATATTTTTCTCACCACATTTTACTATTTCAAGGCATATCCTTGGAGGCAGAATGCAGAACTTTTCTGGAAGTGCAAAAAGATGTGCATGCAAAGCTTCTTTATGAAAAACAAACAAACAAGCAGCAAATAACTAGCATCTTTCTCATTATGTTCTCTGAGAGTTATCTCTCATTCAGGCTGGTACCACCATAATTTCTAACATCAGAAATAGATTTGGAGCATGGCTTTGTTTTCCAAACAAATTGGTGAATACTTATCAGTTTTTAACAATAATACCAACTGTTTTGTCTTTAACTCTTTATGTCTTCCTTAGAAACATATTCAGGCTAAGGAAATTCAAACTTCACCAAGGTCCAAGAAATTAGGAGGCAAAAGTGCTGGGCTGCAAAGGTAAAAAATGGTTGAGAGTATAAGGGTTGAGGAAAAAAACAATACTGAAGATGGAAAGGAAACTTCTTTTAATTTTTTCTGCTATACTCTCTGCCTAATACTTAATACAACCAGCACTGGCTTTAGTGACAGGTAGCTCCAGAAAGTACCTTCAAAATTGTACTGATTCAACTCATAAGGTATATTTCCAAAATAAAGGTACAATGAATAACCCTATAAAAATATTTTAATTGATAATTATAATCAATCAATCAGTCAGATAGTATGCTAAACCTGGGATTTCTATCCTGTTAGCTGTTTCAGTGAGATGAGTTAAACCCTAACTTTTTTTGTGCTGGGGCTTCTAGTAGGACATTGCATATCAGTGTGATGTCTGTATGCACTCATGCAGCTAGAGTAGATTTTTAATGCTCTGCAATGTTTACAGTTCACTGCAGTTTCTACTGAAAATTAAAATTATAAAGAGTTTTATTTTTTGTCTTTTTCCTATCACTTGATATTTTCATATCTGTTAATATTCTTCTTTTTTTAACACGATAGAGGTTTCTCATTAAGGAAATACCTCTTCTATTTTTCACAGCACTAACTAAAATGCTTGATTATTATATCTAGACAGAAAATAACTCATAAAACTTTAATGTATTACCATGAAGGGAATAGTGCTCCTACTCTTTGCAAATCAATTTCAATTTTAGAACAATTAGAAAAGATTGCAAAGCATTGTCTTTGTTGCTATTATCTTCATGACTCTCTTTGACTTTGATTCATGCTTCCTGTAAAGCTTTTCCTGTTTTTAAACCCCAGAAGTCAAAGAAAGCACTTTGTTTCTTTGTTGCTGTGTGAATTTAGGAAAAGTAAACAGCATCTTTGGTATATATACATTTATTTTTTGAAGAAAATATGGTACAGAATTTCCAGAACAGGAACAAAACCAGCAAAGAACTGGTGTGGATTTTAATTTCCTGTAACAAGATAATAATATAAAATCATTTTAGTAGTACATGTTTAAAACAGTATACATAATATATGTTCTAGAATATATAATGTAATGTAGTGTATGCTATACAATTAATAATGCAATATGTTCTATGTAATGGATATAAATATTATTTTTGTATATTTTCAGAAGTGGTATCACAGAATCATGGAATCTCAGAATGACTGAGTTGGGAAGGGGCCTCAGGAGGTCATCTCATCAAATGTATCTGCTCAAGTAAGGCCGCCTACAGCAAGCTGTCCAGGACAGCGTCCAGTCAGTTTTTGAATGTTACTGGAAACATTCTTCCCACTATAGCCCAGGTACCACTTGTCTTCTTTGTCATAAGGGTACCTTGCTGGCTCATGTTCAACTTGGTGTACAGGAGGACCTTCTGGTCCTTCTCTGCAAAGATGTTTTTTCCAGTTTGTGCTGGTTCATGACATGTTCCTTCCCAGATGCAGAACTCTGCACTCTTCCTTGTTGAACTTTCTTATTGAGAAACTTGTCGTCCCATTTCTCCAGCTTGTTGTGGTCTCCTGGATGGCAGCATGACCCTTTGGAATCAGCCAGTCTCAGTTTGCCTCCCCAGCACACTCATAAAGGGGACTCTGCTCCATCATTCAGATAATGATGTCAGATTCCCATTTAAAGCCAACAGCAATATTATGGATATAGCTCAGTTATTCAGTTAGAGTGAAATGTATAAAACATTGCACAAAATGTTGGAGGCCATGGAATCTGCTAAGAGCCAAGTAGCTCCAGTGTTGACAGCATGGACCCTTGTACCCATGGAACATTCCTTCTGTATTTAGGAGATATTGTATATATAAGTATTTTCTAAGTACATCTAACATTGCTGAAATATGGGCTGCAAGGGCACACTGTCAGGTCATTGTCAACTGTCATCCACCAATACTCCTAGGTACTTCTCAGCAGAACTGCCCTTGAGCAGCTCAGCCCCCAACCTGTACTGGTACTTGGGATTATTCCTCTGCAGGTGCAGGACCCAGCACTTGCCTTTGTATTTTATATAATAAGTTTGGGTTTCTTTTCTAAAGACTTCATATAATAGTTTCATATGATATTATTTATATCCATCTCTCTCATATATCATATATCTGATACCATATATATTAGTTTTATATAATTATATAATTATAATATTGATTATATTGATTATATATATAATTTATATAATAATTATAATATTTTAATGTAATAGATTTTTATAATAGCTTTTTTTGTGAACTGAAGCAAAATATTGTGTCTTACTATTTAGACTTTTGCAGGGTGAAAAAATGCATATGTGTATATTTTTAGCTATTCTCAGCAAAAATGGATTTTAAAAAAGGAATACTTCCCTTTGCAAAAATATCCTCTGTTTACTGTAATTTTCCTAGCTCTGTATCTGGCAGTTAAAAACATGTTCATTAATAAAAATAGCTTCTTTTCGATTACCTTAATTCATGCTGAGTGATGCCTTTCTTCAAATGGTGCTATTGACTACATCTGGTCTATTTATAAAGTACTATTCAACACAAGGGAGAAGAGAGGAGTCAGATGCCTGATGCTCTGTCCAGGACAGTGAGTCTAAAGATGTGACATGAAATCCTTACTCTATTGCATTCTACAGCAATTTTGTCTTTGACTTCAGTGAAGCCAGAATTTCATCCATTATATATACTTATTTCTCTGACTTCTTTGGAGTCAGACATTTAATTTATTTCTCCATCCTCTTTGCAGTCTTTCATCAAAGTCAAATACTAACTTCATTTACAACACCGTGAAACTCTTCTGAAGTTCAGGGAATATTTTCCCTGGCAAAACATCAGTCTCAGGCAGGAGTTCAGCAAAAGAGGTTAGCAGGTATTTGGTTAAAGCACTACTTTAGGCTAACGGCTCTGTAAGTATTTAGTATTCTTAAATTTAAACATCTGCTAAAGTGTACACTGAAATGGAGATCCTTTGCTGAATTAGGTCTATGAACAGTAGAAATAAGCAAAAATCAGAATATTTAGAGGGTATGAGTTGACACAGGCAGGCAGCCAGGAAAACCAAAAAAGCAGGACTGAAACGCAAAGAGTAAATTTATTTCAGTACCTCACTAACTGGAGGATCCCAAAGCAGCACCCAGGCGGACACACACAAGCGGGAATGCCGGCACAATCACGATCATTCCATCCTGGGAGCTGGCAAGGCTGCTGTTTGCACCCATTTATCCAGGGTCTATATCACACACTACATTTATCACACGTGTAGTTTACCACCATGCTGTGATCTCCCCTGTGCTTTTTATGATCCCCAAGACAGGGAGCTCAAGGATGTCCATGAGAGTGCCTCAGTAATCACCTGTTATCTCTACACTGAGATTCTACTTTTCAAAAGAGAGGATAAACAGCAGTAGGCATAATATATGGGAGTTCCCACACTTATTCTCCAGGCCTTGGCATTCCCAGCTGCAGGGTCACTGGAGTGAATCTACCGTCCTCCTTGCCATTCTTCAGCTTTTAACCTTTTCGTTCCAACAGAGGCAGTAAAATTTTGTCTGGCGGCACTATCAGACCAAGTTTTATAGGCTGTGAGTTGGAAGTATTAGAGCACCCACTGAGCATGTTAGAAAACGAAAGGCGGTGCTAGAAATGGGACTTGGACCATAGGCCAGTGCATATTCTAGGAAGCTGAAGTCAGACTTTCTCTGGAAGCAGACCTTGTTCTTTCTTTTTCCCTTCTTTGCTTTAAACTTTTTTCCCAGGGCTCTATTCTGTAATAAAATTCCCACACAAATTCCCACACGTCCTACCTTCTCCTGGGAGACAGAAACAGAAGTCTCCTGGCATGCACCAGCTACAGGAAAGAGGGAAAGGGTAGAACTAGTCAAAAGCAATGGATTCACCCCTGCTCTTGATGCTGTAGTCAGATGTGAAGAACAACAAGGAATGTTGTTTTATATCATGACCTCCTCTCCCACTGACAAAGGAAGTAGACTACTTTGTCTTGTTTACACCTTTGAATCAAAACCAAGGAAATTAGTTCTGCATTAAATACCACACCTCTAGCTGAGATTACTTGCCCTGTCTTTGTGGAAGAGTCTAGAGAAGTGCAATGGTCCTATGCTGCCTTCATCTTTGTCCTTGACTACATATCTTTTTTCCCTCTTCAATTTCAGCCTCTGATTTTGTGGCTAAGATTTCTAAGGTTGTATTTAATTAATCAATAGGAAAAAATGTTGCCTAAAAGTATTTTCCCAAAAAAATAAATTTTTTTATATAATAAAAGGAAAACCTATCAGCTATTCTAGGAATGCCGTAGGTAAGAGATTTCCTGATGAAACCAGAAAACTTTATACGTATTTTATTCTGAAGGTATCTCAAGAAGTAAACATAACAATTAAAAACCAGTAATTTTTGTAGATTTTTATATACATTTTTTACCTAAGCTGCTGCTAAAATAGTCTTGTGAAACTTCTTTGAATGTCAGCAATTCTCTCAATCTTTTCAATTTAATGAATAAAGTTAACATTTATAATTACTTATGTATGAATGCAATTAGAGGAGTTACATTAATAATAAATGAGAGTCATTTTTTATGAACATATTCCAAAAGTGATAATTAGGGGAAGTACCAAAAACGCTGTAATAATTTTTACACTGCAATTATTTAGCCATTCTAAAGCACACACACTCTTTAAAACTGGTCCATCTTATGAAAAAATTTAGCATGTAATAGTGAAACTGTTAGGATTAGTGCAAGTACTATTTTTGAATTTAGGAACTGAAAAGTCCATAGATGTTGAAATAGTTTCTAGTTAAACATAGAATCCTGAAATAATATAACCTGGGAATGAATTCCAGATGACCAGGTCATCTGGTTCAACTGGATATTCAGAGGTCCCTCTGGGCTTTGTTCAGCTGAGTTTCAAATACCTCTACGAGTGGAGATTCTACAGTCTTTCTGGGAAATACTTTCCAAAGTTTGACTATACCCACTATGGATATTTTTTCCCCTAATATCAGATCAGAATATCCCCTTTTGAAAACTGTCATGTGCTTAAGCACATTGGACTGCTGCAGGTGCATTAACACTGGTAATCTCCCATGCTTAAACATTTACACAAAATAAATGGTTTGTTCCTGCAAAATGTAAGTTTTTGGAGCATGAAATCCTGGAAGTACTACCTTCTAACTTGAATTGGTCATGTAAGATGGCAATAATTTCAATGTCTTCTTCTATGTCTTGACATAGAAGCTTGCTGGAAAAAGTAATACTATTTTGAAAGAATTGAAAACCTAGACAATGCCACAAGAAGATGTTTAAAGATTTTATGGTCTGTGCCCAGAAGTGTTTTTCTTGCAATAAAAATTTGTTTGTTTTTCTGGTCATTTGCAAACAGGAGAGATGTGGCTCCTCAAATTTTTTATGCATGCACAATTTCATATGGTTCTTTTCCTCTTTCTAGCTTTTCTCTTCCTTCTCCAGAAATAAACATATTCAAATACTTAAAAGTGGAAAAGATTCCTCCTTTTTTCCTTTTCCTTTTCGAGTATGTACTGTGCGCAGAGGACAGAACCAAGATCTTGTCAGTGGTATCCAGAGGCAATGGGCACAAACTGAAATGCAAGAGGTTGTGCTTGAACGTCAGGAAACACTTTTTCAGTGTGAATGTGACCCAACACTGGCTCACGTTGCTCATGGAGGTTGTGAAGTTTCCATTCCTGGAGATATTCAGAAGCTGTTTGGACATGGTTATAGGCAACCTGTACTAGGTGAACATTCTTGAGCAGGGGGTTTTGATGACCATCCCTGGTGCCTGCCAAGCTGAATCATTCTGTAATTCTGTGATTCTGTGAAGCTGGCTATACCTAATTTAGTGAGCACACATTTAATTCCTGCAACTAGTCATTTAGTTCAAAATTTCTTAAGTATGAATAGTCTTATTCAGACCTGTGTTACTTTCAAATGGAAAACCAATGCAAATGTCTCGACTCAGTTTGTTTTAGAGGTTTAATGCAAAAAAATTTGTTTTAAATGTAACATAAAATCAATAAGAAACAGAAAGTCACAGGGAAAAGAAGTAATAACAATTTTAGCAGAAGATAAAATAGGATGCAATAGTTTCTAAGCTAAAATTTATACAAGGGCATTTAATGAAATCAAATGCATTACACAGAGTGTAAGACAGAACTTATTAATTATTAAAGCAAGTATCTAATTTGCTTGATGAATCTTTGTAAAGTAACTGTTTTTAGCCAATGTAACTCAAAGCTGCCACTATTAATTTTTACAGCTTGGTTAATATTTGGTATTTGGGGTTGAATTTTGCATTATGAGACTATATCAGGGAAGGCTTATGTTGAATATCAGGAAAAGGTTCTCCAATCAGAGAGTGTTTGGGCACTTGAACAGACTCTCCAGGAAAGTGATCACAGCACCAAGCCTGACGGAGTTAAAGAAGCACTTGAACAAATATTTCAGGCACATGGTGTGATTCTTGAGGCTGTCTTGTGCACGGCCAGGAATTAGACTTAAGGATCTTTGTGGGTCCTTTCCAAATCAGGATATTGTATGATTCTACGACTATGTAAAAATTTGGGTCTTTGGGTGAGGTGTACTAATGAAATACCCCCCAGACAGCCAACATAAATCTTCCACTACCATCTTAATATTGTGTCCAGAATTGACTTTGCAAAGTTGCAATGTTTTAGTGTTAAGCAGGAGTCATCAAAATAATCACTATGTTTACTGATAGGCTGTTAACTACATTTTCAGAGGCTATTATCCTGAAAAAGCATATTAATAGAAGTCAGAAGTAAGATAGGCGTGCCTACATCTCTTTTATTCTGAATAAGATAATTAAATATGCTAGCCAAGAAGGTTTCACCAAATGCAAACAATTACATGAAAACCAGTATAAGAACTGGTTATCCTATATCTATTAATTTTGTGCTGAAAGGTCTTTGGTGTTTTAAAGATCTGAATTCTTATAAGTTAGACATTGTCACCAAGTACAATAGCACTGTGTTATGAATTATATATTTTATCTTTTATGAGGCACAGTAGCCACAAGACCTAATTCTGCTCACAGCAAGACTATGCCACCCCACTGAGCTCAGCATATTTGCACTATTTTCAGTGAATACACTGAAACTTTGGCCTGTGCTTTCTAAACATGAGCCAAAATATTCTCTGACACAAGTATAATAGAAATCATGATTTTGTTTTTTTCTGTAGGCATGATTGAAGTGCTTTTTATTTCCTTTAACATTCAGCCTAATACATTAGCCATCAGAGCACCTTGAATGTGGGAAATCCCTTTTCACTGCTCAAATGAATGTTTAAGTAGAGACGTGCCTCAATAAAAAAGAAAAAGACAAAATCTTAAGGACAATTTTATTTAAAAAGCTGTATATATAATTTTATTGAAATATGAAACAGATGAGTCCAAATTTCATCAGATTCAGAATTATTAATTCTTTATATCCTTTTTCTTTGGTGAGACTTGTACTGAAAATGGGTGGCTGTAAACGGTTCTGCAATAATTTTCTCTTCATATGGTTATCTATTTGTCTGTGTTTGTGTGTGTATCTTTATCTTCTCTCTGATAGCAGATTGCATCACACTGTTGAAATCAGGAAGAATCCAAGGTCTATATGAGCCCAAAACAAGAAGAGATTGCCTCTTTAAAGCTCTGAATTAAATACACCACTTTCCTGAGAAAAACATAATTTAAATCTTCTAAATTGTTCAGTGTTATCATACAAGCACTAAGCAAAATTAAAACAATATTTAACAGTATTAGATGTACTATTACCAAAAATCTGTTTTGGCAAACCACAGACTGTGGGGATGCACTTTCTTTGAGCGGGTACAGATGGTAATATGAAAGAAAAAATAATTTCAAACAACTTACATTTTATTATTATATTCTTTCAGTAATGTTCACAAAGTTTTTTGAGATCCAAAGATGATTGGTACTGAAGAAATATAAAGCAATAACATCACAATCAATGGTGAACATACAGAAATGACAGGTTTATGAACATGTGTGAGAGAATTTTTCTGTACTAGATTACCCTGTGTTGAATCTAATAAAGTGTAGATTATGAAATTATTCTGATAGCTTCACAGGCTTCCTTCTCAAAAAATTATGGTCTTTAAAAATTACTTTAACATAAGAAAGAAAAAACTCCGAGCACTTATTTTGTTTATTATTTTTCCTATTATTCCAGTCAGAGCTGTACTGAGAGCCAGCTTTAAAATCCCCCAGTGCATTTTGCTTCTTTCCAGTACAGCCTTTCCAGATTGTTTCTCAGCATTATAAAATGATAAAATTACTGCCTATGAAGAAACTATTAGAAAGCATAAAATAACCAGGAAAGTACATCAGCTATTAAGGAAACTTTTTCTTTAATGAATGGCTTTTTGGAGGACAGATGCTAGAAATTAAGAAAATTTTCTAGTAGCAGTAGATTTATATTTTTCACTTCCACCTTCAATTCTCAATTTCCTCATGCAGATGATGGTGGTCTAATCTTATACAGTTTTTCTAATCATCCTCTCCTTTTTCTCACTAAAAGACTCAGCTAAATACCTCCAAATAAAAACTCAAGCTCCAGTGCCGTTATATAGATCCCAGGAGGCCAGGATGTGTATTGTGCATTTTGATTAAACTTTTATACATAACATAAGAGAGGCTTTCTGAATTTTAAAGTGTAAATAGAGTACAGCCCATAAATTTTATCTTTGTTTTTTATTGAAGCATTAACCTGACATTGCTACATATTTTTTGAAAGGGTCTTTGTAGAATAAAGTTGTTAGCTTTATAGCAATTTCTTTCTGATCTAATAATATTTTAACTTTGCACATACAGGTGCATACACAAAAGCTTCCACCATTTCACCATCCTCTCCTACTTCTCTGCTTTTTCATTTATTAGTAATCTAATATTTTTTTTTAAATTATGCAATTTTTTAATACATTCTTTGTGTGTGTTTGTATGTTTGCATGTATACATCACCAGAAAGGTTCACAGAATCACAGAATGATTGAGGCTGGAAGGGGCCCTCAGCAGCATTCTGTTCCAATCCCCCTACTCTAGCAGTGTCACCCAAGGACAGTAGCAGGGCTCCCAAGGACAATGTCCAGACAGCTTTTGACTAGCTGTTAAAGAATTGGTAGAGTTCTTTAGGTTTTTCTGTTTGGATCCTTGTACTAAATTTTGTGAAGAAGAAAAAACTCATTCATAAACCTACAAAGATTAGTATTTTTCAGTGTCAAAACAGTGAAAATCCTCTTAATTTTAGACTCCTGTCACTTAATAAATGAACAGTTCTGATCCAGTTCTGGTAATTTTCATAGAGTTTTTTTTATTCCTTTGCTAAAAAACTGTTTTCATACTCATACAGTCTTTTCATATTTGCAGTACATTCATGACAAGGAGAAAAAAAAAGCATATCCCTCATTTTTAGTGGTTACTGCACCTCAAGGATTTTTTTTTGGAGTGACATTTTTCTGTTTTTGTTTTTATACCCTTGTGTTTTCTCTGATTTGTGCACAATACGTAAAAACAGGATTCCAGTTCAACATGAGAAATGAAATATACTGCTACATATCTCTGTTTCTTTAGAGTCTTTTTAGAGGGTCTTATGGGGGTCCAATTATTAAAAAAAATATGGATTTGTTTTCAGTTATTGAATTACTGCTAAATCAAAGGCATTCTGTCTATTCTGTGACAAAACCGACACCCTCTGTGTCACGTTCCTTTTATTGCACTTTGATGACTACACTAAAGTAAATTCCAAAATGTGAGTTTGCAACTCTCAAAACAGGAAGCTAATGACAGTGCGGACAAAGGAATTCTGCTTTTAGTTGGTTTGTTTTCCTTGCATGATGCTAAAGCTGACTTTGTCTCATTTCTTATTTCTCTGGTTGTTTGGTAGGGCCATTTACTTTTTTCGTGTATGACATGTTAGTGATAACAGTAGCAATAACAACAACTCTTAGAAGATAATGCATACTTGGGACGCAAGATAAGATATATATATATATATAATCTTACTAATTAAAAATAATAACAAAGAGGAGGATGACCTCCTCTGACAGCTAACAAACTCTGGAATTTTGTGGATAAGGAAGAAGCAAATACTCCTTGAGGACAAATAAAATTAATATTTTTCTGCTGTTTAGTGACTTGTTTTGTGAGATTGAAATACGGGGAAGCTCACTACTGGTAACAGGGCTGATAGAGATGTAACTGAGGATCTGTAATAGTTAAAGGAAAGATTGAGTTAGATGACTCATCCTCTATTGCCAGTGGAGGAAAAAAGATACCTAGGCAGGTCCACAAAATAATTTAAATCTCAGCCACCAACTTTAGCATAGCATCCTCTGGGTTCTTCAATGACTTATTTCTTTTCATTTAAAGCCATATTTGATAAATTTCTTTGGTTTACTTGTTTGAGGTTCCTTAACAGTGTCAGCACTGTTAAGAATTCTCCTTCCTGTACTTGCCCACAGTTTTGGGTCATATCACCCACTCTAATACATCCTCTATAGAAAGAAATAGTGGTATCAGCCTGTATTTTTCGGTCTAGGATTCCTCTGAGCCCCATATGGAATTTCTGAAAGTGTGTTATATTTTCTGCTTTTGCTTCAAAATGCAAGTGGATGGTTTAATATACCAAGGGAAATGAAATTGAGATTTTGCACCCTACAGGTTATATTACAATGTCCTGTTACACCACATGACTTACAAGAGTGAAGCATTTGCAAGTGGTATTTGGAGGTACAAACCCTATGAAAATGCTGAAGAAAAGGATTGCAGAATAAAGGGAGGCAAGTCTGATGGAATTTTTTCCAACTTACTATAAACACTGATCTCTAAAACAAACTTTTTCTCACAAAATTTACATTCTTTTGATTGGAAGGAGAATAAATTTATTTATTTAATTAATTAAAACCAATCAAATCAAACCAAACCAAGAGAAACAAAAACCAAAACTAAGTAACCAAAAAGCCTTAGTAGATATTAATATTTGTTGTCAAAATCTGATGACTAGGAAATAAAAGCAAACCAGAGAGATACATTTTCTGGCATTGCAAGACAAATCACAGAAGTTAGGTGTCTGCCTCCACTAACTGTGTAGAAAATATTAGGCAATGAAAATCTTCCAAGGCTTGGCATCCAGACTGACAGTTCTTCTCTTGAGGACAAGGGGAATAGCCGTGCATATGCATACACGTACATGTATGCACACATACACATGTATATGTACATATGTGTACATTCTTTTTTAAAACTAAACAATTATTTTTCCACAGAAAGTAGAAAACCAGTATTTTTTCCTTTGACCTTTACTGACTTTTGCTTCATCTGTGTTAAGGGGTATGGTTCCACCAAAGCCAGAAACACACTGGATCATAGGATAGATGCCTCTCTCCCCACCACTTGATATAGCTACATTATACTTGGAATTATGCTTTTTTATATGATCAGGGACGTTTGCAAGGTAAACAGCAACGTGCAAAGGGATTTTAGTACCCTCAATAATAGGCAGAGCCTGCACATATGGGGTTTGAACAGTTGTCAGAGAAGCAGCTGCAATGCAGGCAGCTGAATTCCACCTTAAGTAAAATTTATTTGGACTAATCAAACAGTACACTTGGAAGACAGTAAGAGTTGTGACAGCTGATAGAAAGCTAACAGAAAATTTCTCTTCTCTGGAAATATACTAGTCTGGCAAAACATTAACATTTCACAGGAATGTTTGATTGCTTGCATATTTAAAGAGAATCCAGACATTTGATTTAGGAAACCTGATGTTATGTTGCTAATTTACATACGCAGAAACTTCTAAAAATATGTTTTTGTACTGGTGACATCAGGCTGAAAACAACATTTCTGTACTTTCAGGTCCATGCACACAGTCTGAAAGTCTGACTTCTGACTAAGCTTCTCAAAGACTTCATCTCCCTCTTTTCAGAATATGGATTAAAAAGTCTGTTCTAGTTCTCTTGGATGAAATACAGAGCATTCCCGTTGCTGAAAGACCTTTCTCTATATCCAGGCCCTTCTTATTTTCCACTGTGAGACAGGAGTTCCCAAAAGCTTTCTGAAAGAAAACTAGTAAATTTTTTTCTTTTTATTTTTTCTCAAAAGAGAATTACTGAACTTTTCTGTCAATTGGCTGTTTTATAATTTGTGTTACTTTTTGCTAGTGTAGAAGAGAAAGCCTGAACATGTTTTAATTTCTTGGGAAATGTGGATTTTGTAGATTGACCAGGATAATGCTTTTTTTTTTTTCCCCCAGCTGTTGGCATGCAAATACCTAAGAATATAACCACTAGCTGGAGTTTTTGATGACCAAATATAGAAATTAAAAGTAACAGCAAAATAGTAGAGAAGTTTGCCACAGAATTGCTGATGTTGTACCCTGTAATCCTCTGGTATACATGTTACATGGCTGTTACATTCTCTGAAAATAAAAATATCCAGACTCCAAGAAAAGTTCAGAATATCTTTCTGTTCTTGCTTCTCTTTGGAGTAATTCTTTTAAGTGGCAAGTCTTCACTGATCTCTGACACCTTTTATCAGGCCACGTTCTATTAAGTGGAAATATCTTCTGACTTCTAATATGTACATAATTACTTTCTCTGGCAGTATTCCATTTAATGGGGTCCATTTCAGACTTAATAAAATATTTTCAAATCAATTGAATTGTAATTTAACTTAATCATTAGAATGGAAATAATTCCCGGATATTACAGCATTATCTATGATGAATCTAATTACACACACCCCACTAATAGTTGTACTCACTTAATAAACTGGAATGTATTTTGGGTTGCCTATATATGTATCAATAAAAAAAAAAAAGTATAAGAATAACTCTGAGGTCAGAAAAACCTTGAATATTAGCACTAATTTTTTAGCATTAGTTTCTTGGTAGCTTTGACTAAAGCTTCTCGTATTCTGATCCAGAACTGTCCTAATTTCTTCAACCTATTTAATACAGAGAAAGATTTCTTGTATTACAGGTTGTTTTGAGAATTCATTGGTTTATTAGCTCAGTTCCTCAGTGCCCACTGAATGCAGTGGTGGAGTTCATTTCTGGAGTGCATCTTCTGCTTCAGTTTGTGTGCTGTGAGGCAGTGGTGCAAAAGTATGTGTGGTAACAAGCTAGAGAATTTGCTGAAAACCACCCCCTGATAAGAACTACTATTGAAACTAATGTAGACACATCCTTTGGATTAGCTTTCCGTTCCAGTAAATTGTCATAGAAGCTGTCTGCATTTGAGAGTTTTGAATAAATTAGATGCCAAGCAGCAGCAACACATAGATGAGAAAGGTACATAATTATTTCATTGATACCTCTTTCTAAATAGAAAACCTAATTTATTTAAATTCACATTTCAATAAAATAAATGTCTTTATACTTTCACTCACAACAATATACTGGCTTTCCCTTTTCAGGCATAGGACATAATGTGAGGTGCCCAGTGTAATAGCAAGGTAGATTTAGAAACAAGAGCATGCAGAAAGGAAGCAAATATTACGTAGAAGGAATGGCCTGGGACTTTATGCCACTGAGAGAATGGCTTGAGACCTCATGATATCTTTGCTTCTATGATAACAGAATTTGTGAAATTGTGATAAAAGATTATTTGAATAACCATTTTCTGCTCTTGCTGTAAAACTCTGTAAATCTTACCAAAACTTAGGTAAGATTATAGCCTATGAAAATTTCAAATGACTCATGTTGAGATTTTGAGTATTAATTATTCAGAATCCATCTGTACTTGGGACGCTCCAGACCCAAGTGGCTTTATTATAGCCAGCATGCTCACACCCTCCTTTTACAAAGAAACAGAGCACAAATGAAGCATGAGCCTGAAGAAACTAGACTGGTCTGTCTGCAGGTTCTTTTTACAGCAGCTAGGGGAGCTTGAGTGTCAGGAACAAGGACTGAGAATAGGAAAAATATCTCTTCTAAATTGATGATTGGCCTACAGGTCGTAAGAAGAACAAGAGATAAATTTCCTGTCCTCTTTTTCAGGATAAAAGAGCAAATGCAGAGAGACTGACAGAGGTGATGTGTGTTACCAGAAAGAGAAGCAGCAAACAGTATGAGGATCAAGTGCAAGGTAGTTAACAGGGGCCTAATATGTAGAAGTTTTACAGCAGTTCTCTTCCTCATTCTGTATAGACGTTATAGAAGACCTATAATTTTTGCCTTTTTAAATCTCCCCCACCATGACAAGTGCTACAGGGAGGGAAAAGAGCCCAAACCCAAAATGTTAAGCATGTAAGAAAAATTGTACTTAAAAATTGGTATATGAAGGTATGGATTGCCATTGTATTTGTACATACAGAACTAGTTCAGATTTTATGATAATCTCAAATTTTGTTCTTCTGGGGTTCAGCCTTATAATGTTTTATTTTTAATAAAGACCTCTCTATATATTTCTATTAAATTTTTTTTCATATCTTACTTCCTGGTCCATTGTCCCTGTGTATATACTTTTTTCTTTGAATTTTTCCCTATCGTGTATGTTTTACTCGTCTCTTTTTCTCTAAATCCCTTCCCTTTATTCTGTTGAGCCTTAGTATTTATTCTCTTCTCTCCACTCTGCCGAACTGTTGAATCTGTGAGGAGATAAAACAGATAAGAGGAAAGGAGCCATCCAGCCAGGCAAAAATCCAGGCAATAAGGACTGGATCAGAGGCTGTTTCTCAGCACAAAGGCTTTCATGTGAGTGCTTTTAAGGGCACTCACAGTCCCCTGAACAACTCTCAGCATTCTCTGCCAGATCTTTGTCCCTTTTCCACCACATCCAACATGTGAAGATTTCAAAAGGAATGCACTTCTACTGGGTTTTCATCGCAAGGTTTTGGTGGTGGGGAGCTGCAGCGGTGATTTATCTAAGAAGCTGCTAGAAGTTTCCTCTGAGTCCAGTGGAGCCAATGCCAACTTGGCTCCATGAAGAAACTTCCATTGGCCAAGTCCAAGCCCATCAGTGACGATGGTGGTATCTTTGGGATAACACAGTTAAGAAAGGGAAAAAGTCATTGTGCAGAAGCAAATTGTAGCTCGACATAGGAGTGAGAACCTGTGAGAGGAACAGCTCTGCAGACACCCAGGTGAGTGGAGAAAGAGGGGGAGGAGGTGCTCCAGGCACTGGAGCAGAGATTTCCCTGCAGCCCATGGTGCAGATCGTGATGAGACACCACCAGCTGTGTCCTGCAGCCCATGGAGGTCCCCAGAGATCCTCCTGCAGAGATCCACCTGCAGCCCATAGAGGATCCAACACTGGAGCAGGTGGGTGCATCCAAAGGAGGCTGTGACACCATAGAAAGTCCATGGCTTGGCTCCTGGCAGGAACTGTGGACCCACAGAGAGATGAGCCCACATGGGCACAGGTTTGCTGGTAGGACTTGTGACCCCATGGGGGACCCACCCTGGAGCAGGCTGTTTCTGAAGGACTGCACCACACGGAAATGACCCAAACAGGAGAAATCTGTGAAGAACTGCAGCCCTTATGAACGACTCACATTGGACAAGTTTATGGACAGTCTCCCACAGAACAGACCCCATGCTGGAGCAGGGAAACTGTAGGAGTAGTCTTCCCCTCGAGGAACAGAAATGGCAGAGACAATGTGATGACCTTACAGCAATCCTCATTTCCTGGCCCCCTGCCCTGCTGGTTGTGGTGATGTAGAGAATTTGGGAATAATGTTAAGCCCGAGAAGAAGGGAGGGGTGGGGGGGAGTGGTGTTTTTAAGATTTGGATTTATCTCTCAGTATTCTAGTCTGATTTGATTGGTAATAAATTCAATTAATTTTCCCCAAGTTGAGTCTGTTTTGCCCATGACAGTAATTGGCGAGTGATCTCTTCCTGTCCTTGTCTTGGCCCATGAGCCTTTCATTATATTTTCTCTCCTCTGTTCATTTGAAAATAGGGAGGGATAGAGCAGTTTTGGCGGGCATCTGGCATCCAGAAGGTTCAATCCATCACATCACTTTAACATTTCAAGATTATGGAATGATTTAGACAGCAGTTACCGTCAGAGCCATCTTGTCACTTTTTTATGTGAAGGAAATCCATATTCCATTCTTGTGTCTTTGAAATAATTTCTGTGCTCTGGTTAGAAATGATTCCTGATAAACTCTTACATTGAGGGTCAATTCTTGCCTGTAGGAAGATGTCAGCTTATCCAATATGCAGGTTGTACTTGCAATCTCATCCCACTTCATGTTCGAGGTTTTATCCCAATTTCACAGTTCCTTTCCAGGTGTCAAACTCATTCTCTTTGATTGGCTCTTGCTGTCTTTGACATCTAAGAGTGTATGACAGGATTTATGCCATACTGCAACAAGTACAGGTCCTGAATAAGCTGTAAGATTTGATAAAAAATAAAGTGCAATTTTCAGGTAACTATATAGCAAACACGTACTTTATACTGCAATGAAATAACTATTGACATGATCAGAAAATTGCCTTTATTTTCACTACCCCCTTTCTTACACTTTAGTCACAAAGGAAAGGACAGCAGTGTACACTTTCAGCCCAGAAAGCCAAATGTATCTGGAGCTGTGTCAAAAGAAATGTGGCCAGTAGGGTGAGGGAGGTGATTCTCCCCCTCTGCTCTCGTGAGACCCCACCTGGAGTGCTGCATCCAGGTCTGAAGTCCCCAAGATAAGAAGGATATGGACCTGTTGGGGCAACTCCAGAGAAGAACGGGGAAGATGATCAGAGGGCTGAAGCATCTCTCACATGAAGACAGGCTGAGAGAGTTGAAGCTGCTTAGCTTGCAGAAGAGAAGGCTTCAGGGATAAGTTGTTGTGACCTTCCAGTACCTGAAGGGATCCTGCAAGAAAGATGGAGAGAGATTATTTACAGGAGTATGCAGTTACAGGACAAAGGGAAATGTCGTCAAACTGAGAGTAGGTTTAGATGAGATAACAGGAAGAAATTCTTCTCTGTGAGGTTGGTGAGGAACTGGAATGGGTTCCCTAGAGAAGCTGTGGATGCCCTGTCCCTGGAAGTGTTCAAAGCCAGACTGGATGGGGCTCTGAGTAACCTGGTCTATTGAAAGGTGTCCTTGGCCATGGCAGGGGAGTTGGAACTTGATGATTTTTAAAATCCCTTCCAACTCAAGGCATTCTATGATTTTGTGAGTTTCTGAAAGGCAACCTCTCAGGTCTGAGCCCCTAGCAAGAAACAACCCCCCCAGGATAGTAAGACAGGTCGACAAATAGGTCCCCTCAGAACCCACATGGGTACAGAGGGAACCCACATCTTCATTCACCACTTTCTCACGGTGTACATATGTGTTGCATGTTCTGCTGACTCTGATGCTTTCTCAGACCTGGTTTTCTCCTTCTGACCAGTCACAAGGGCACTAAAAATATTCTGAAATTTCAGATCTGTAAATGGGGAAAATGAGGAGAAGAAGAAGATGGATAGATACTTACCTTCCGCCTCCTCAACTTCATTTAGTAATCTGTTACACTATGCCATATCTATTTTTACTTACTACAATAAATCTTGGCTAAACAGTATGAGCGTTTAAAATTTCATACAATTATTTTTTACTGGTACACTGACAGTTATTTTGTTTTCTTTCTAGTTCCTCTGAAGTTTTGGTATAAATTTTTTAGTACTGTCAGGATTATAACTAAAACTGTTATTGATTTCTGTTAAAAATGGAATATTTTGGTAATTTGTTCACATTTTTTAAATATTTTAGACAGCGTGTCCTCATTGAACAAAAGTTTTGTTGGTGTAGAAACTCCTAAAGAAGGCTGGAATCATGGTATGTCAGGATAAATGCATGAAGTTTCCATGAACTCAAGACACTCTCTCGCTTGCCTCTTATTTCTCGCCTTGGACCAGCTATTGTCTATGCTTATTTATGTGTTTGTTTGCTTTAGAAGTGGTTGTTTATCTGCAATCGGAAAGTCTACCCTACCACCTGAACTTACAGCTTTATTATTCTTTATGGTTCTTTCTCTTAGAATGAAGTAGTTTATTTGAGACATCATTTGGCAAATCATTACCATTTCAGTTTTCAGTTTATAGGTTAAAATCAAACTATGAATGGCATAGTGTGTCATATGTCATATCTCTTGGAGGATCTCTATTACCATCATTGGCTTGATGCATTAGGCAATGGATGACTGAGTTATTTTTGATTGCTTTTTTTCCTGATGTAGCTGAAAACAGCTTTCTTTTTTTTCTCTCCAATATAAAATAGATTTGTTATACTTCAACAAAGACAAACAAAAAAAAAGGTGAAAAACTCAAGGTCATGAACAATGAAAATAAAGATTAAAAACTCCAGCATTCAGAAGTCCTTTTGATCTGTCAAGTGTTATTCAGTATCCTCAAGGTTTTAAGTGATTGTTTCACTCAGAGCACCATGATCTAGAGGATTCCTGGCTATGCCCATTGCCTTTTATCCACTTGAAATCCTTTTCCTTTATAAGTACCTTCCTGGTCCCATAGTTATGTCTGTGCATCTTTGGAACATTTCCGTTATTAAATTATCTACAATCCATGATCTATTATTAAATAAGCACTGCTTTACTGAAACCAAAGCAAGCCTATAGGCACAGAAACTTATTAGTATAGCAGTGTGCTTGCAAAAGGTGGCAGATGGGAAAGACAGCTACAAGGACAGTGCTGGACCCTACTAACCCACCAGAGATTGAATCCATCAATCAGAAAAAACACAGTAGGAGTGTAAAGAGGGAAGAACAGAAGAGATTTCTCCCAGCCTTTTTTATTGGGCCTTTTTTCTGTTGTCTCTCATGCTCTTATTTCCATGTGACGGGAGGATGGGGACACATTGTCTCTGTCCTTCTCATGGTAACATCTTGTTCATTTGCGATTTAAACTCTTTCTGTATTGATTGGCAATTCTAGCAGCAAGCACATAATCTGTTCCTGCAATTTAAATCTATAATCATCAATCCTAATCATTCAATGTATCTGAGCAGGGTAACACCTACTCCTTGGGACAATCTTTTAAGTTTCAGTGGGATTTGACAGCTCTGGTAGCACTGTTGCAGGCTTGAAATCTTGGAGCGAGATTTTATTAAATCTAATAAATTAAAATAAAAATGCAGAAGTAATAATTGACATAAATATTAAAGACATCTAAATAGCATAAAAATTAATCAGAAAACATGATAAATAATACAATGTCATAACAAGAAACTATTATTCAGTCCCCTTTGTTCTCTTGCTTTCTCTGAGCAGGTGCGTGGGAAAAGTGAAGAAGTTATTTTATTTAAAGCTGAAATTCGTTAAACAATTAATTATTCAACTAGAACAAGCTTTTTATTTACCTTCAAGGATTAAATAGAAAATTTACAGTTTAGTTAGTTTTAAAAAATGGGAGTAAAGGATACAACTTCTTTCTAAGAATTAAATAACACCCTCAGTTTCTGTTAATTTTTATAAACTTCTAAAATGCTCAAAGGAATGTTTACTATGTCAGCCCTACAATGGAAAATCTTCAATTTAGGTTTTTGCTATTTATTTTCCCTTCCATTTTTTTAGATTTATCTTTTAAAAAGTGAGTATTCAGGTATCTTTGGTGCATGTGATTTATACAAAATTCATCACATTGCATTATTTTTTTGTTGCTACTTTTGAAATGCCAAAATTATTTGAAATTATGTTTTTCTAATGCCATGGAAGCTCCTTGTCCTCCCTTCAGGGTAAAAAAATAGTATTTGGGATTAAAGAATCAATTGAAAATTTCAATCCTAATTTCTATAATGAAGAATAATATGCAGATTTATAGAAAGCACTAAAAAAATGGGAAAGAAGTCTCATGATTATGCCATCAAAATTACCCATATTTCCATTATCTGTATCATACAAAAATATGGACTGCAGAAATATTATTTACTAATTACAACAACAATTCAATGATACATTTGTGTGTTTAATCATCCAGTACTCTTGCTCTCAGTCTCAAACCATACTGTACTCAATAGAGTTTATTGCTCCTTATTTATGGAGTCTGACACCACTTCATAGCCTTTGGGTCAGTTTGAGTCATATGCATACACAGAGAAATTAATTTTTAAACAAGTTCTCTATATTGGAATTTAAAATACATAGCAAAGAGCTCATCAAGTGTTCAGCAAAAAAAAATAAAGCTGTGAGAGCAAGTTACGTGCTTGGACTCTGAGCACTTGGACCTGGGAATTAGAAGACTGCCTCTGTTTGTTAACTTCAGTGGGTTTGGAAGATATGGAATGTGTTGACCAGACTTTGAGTAGATATACTTTTTCAAATCTACTTCTAGGGCTACTTCTCAAATTATGAATAATATTATTCATTTGAGACTTTGATACCCAGACTCTCTTTTATGTAATATAGGAATTAATGCTCAGAAGCCAATTAAAATCTTTGAATAGTTGCAACATTATTGTCAGCAGAGAAATGCACCCATGGAGATTGAATTTATTAGACATGATAGTGTACTCGCTTAGTGAGTCTCTGCTCTTATACACAGGGGCTGTCCTAACTTGCCTGGTTTCCTGGAGTCTCCACTGTTCATCCCAGTTCTAAAAACAATAAAGTTAGGAAATATTATTCCTTTCCTCTTCTTTTAGAACAGAATCATAGAATTGCTTAGGTTGGAAAAGACCTTTAAGATTGGTCCAGCCATTAACAGAGCACCATGTTCACCACTAAACCATATGCCTAAGTACCACATCTACATGTTTTTTAATGGGTTGGTGATTTCTGCTTAGCTGATGACCTGGTGGTGATTGACCACTTCCCTGGGCAGCCTCTTACGATGCTGATCACCTTTTCAGTGAGGAAACGTTTCCTCATATCCAATCTAAAACTCTCCTGGTGCAACTTGTGGGGATTTCCCTTGTCCTGTCACTTGTTTACCTGGGAGAAGAGACTGATCCCCATCTTGCTACAACCTCCTTTCAGGTATTCAGAGAGCAATAAGGTCTGAGGCTCCTTTTCTCCAGGTGAAAAAAACCTCAGCTTTCTCAGCCCCTCCTCATAAGGCTTGTGCCCTAGTTGTTTTATCTTATTCCCTGTGGAAATGAAGCTTATGCAGAAATATATGTTTGTGTTGTTACTAGTAACTTTTTAATCTTTTAAGCAAATTAATACCAAATTTGAATGCAGAACAGAAATATCAAAAATGCACAATTTTTAAAGTTTCTGTGAGAGTTGGAAATATGCCTAGGGGACACATTCTGCTAGTATTCCTCTTGAGAGAAAATCGAAGAGCTCAAAAGGTCTTGTTTTGCTCCATTTGTGTCAACTAAACATTGCAAATAAATCCAGACCTGCATCAGCAGTTAGGACAGGTCAGACCTGTGTGAACCACCTGTGTGAAGTCTCAAGTGTGAACCACAGAACATGGAAGAGGGACTGGTAACAGTACAAGAGTGGACAGGAGCAGCTGGAGTCCAGGGAGAGGAAAATAAACACCTGTTAGGTTAAAGGAGTTGTTGAGGACATGAGAATGACATGGCACACTGTGAAGGCATAGGAGATAAAACGAATCTGAGATTGTTGAAATGACCACTGTTAGATACCTAACATGACCCCCAGGTACTTATAATAGAGTCACAGTGTAAGGAGAGAGAATACAATTCTATGTAGGCTGAACTAGGATTCATTAATGTGACTTTTGACAATATAGTTGATTCCATTTCTTATTAAGAGAAGGGAGGTGTGGGTAGGTGGTGGACAGGGGAGAGTCTCTGACAGTGTTCTGGAAGGGAAAATTTATTTTCCTAATTAATTTTCAAGATACTCAAACCATATCAAGCTATGTCCCCTATTCACTATTAAGCACGTCCTTCTGTTTCTTAACAGGTAAAGAAATAGAATTGCCTCCAGTAAAGACAATTTCTATTTCACATGGTGTAAGTTCTTTTGTTATTTCTAGTGATTCCTTGTACTTCTTTTTATCTCTTTTTCTTATGAAAGAGTTCATATGGACCGCTGTCTGTCCAGAAAGCAGTAATTCAAGATCTTAGGGCCTTAGCTCTTCTACTGTCTATTGAATGTAATACCTTTCAGATTACCTCCCTCAACCAAATATGTTCAATAATATGTATATTCTGGGGTAGAGTATTGTAGGTATGAATCAAAACTCAATGTCTTATACTTTAATCAAGGTTCTGCTATTATGAAATTAGATTGAAATGAAAAAAGATGTTCATTTGCATGTGAAATTTAACTTTGACAGATGGTCTGCACACCTCTGGCATGCTTTACAACTTCAGTTTCACAACACTTTGAGTCATACCTGACTACTGTGTCTTGCACAGTACAAACTGTTTATTCTATGGATTATATTGAAATGTTTAGGGGATCTAGAGGAATTTTCATTTACTATTTTATGCCCTATCCAACAGGCAAACCACAGAAAGCTTTTTAGTTAGAAGTGGGCATGTTTGTAGGAGCTCGAGTCTCTGGCAAACAGCTCACTGCAGCTCGAGTTTAATCAGCTCATTCTTTGGCATTTACTTGCTGCTTTCTTGCCTGAAGGGCAAACACTATCTTAATGAAGCACACAAGGACAAATGACTTTTCCAGGCTGTGATTAATTTTCACAAGATGACTTTAATCACTGGTTAATTAATAGAAGATTTGTTGATTTACAAAAAAAGCACAGTCATTATAAGCAGTATTATATCGATTTGTTTTTCATTAAATTAATGCAGTAACAAGCTTTTATTTAGAAATTAAATGTGTTGATATTCCATAGTAGATAGAATGATAGTGTACTAGAAAAGAGTACAGCACCTAAATAACTCATTGGGTTTGCCTGCTTGACCAAATCTTTTTAGAAGAAACAGATACCAATACTACTCTAGCTCAACTCTGTGACCCCCTTTCCCCTCACTTGAAAAAAGGGATTATGCCTTTTTATACCATTCATATCAACATTTTAATAATAAATGGTTAGTAGCAGTATATGACTAATGCAACAGATACAGCGAAGATCACACAGAGTTCAACGTACAAATCAAACCATTTTCCCTACCGTGGTAGGGAAATAGATAATGCTTTTGTATTACTATGCCAGGAGCTGGAAATTGTTTAAGACCAAATTTTATAAGCTGCATTTAACAACATAAGTTACACTACTGATTTCTTCATGATATTATGACAAAAATCACCTTGTAGATTCTACAAAATACATAGTAATTAGTTTAGATCTGCTTGATGAGGCACCCCATCATGATGTAACAGGTGAAACCACAGCCAGAATCTGTGACAAGAGTCTAAAGGCAAACGAATTTAGGTTAAAAGCAAAATGCTAACTTTTAATAGTTATGGGGCGATTAGTCTAGGAGATTGGTTGATCTGTCATCCATTTTCTTTAATGGAAAGATAACTGCCAATCTGGAAGACTTAAAAATTTTGGGAATTCAGTATGAGCACAATGCAGGGAATGTACTAGCAACATGGTCTATAAGAAACAGATCAGAATAAAGGAATTTCTGGTCTTTTCTGGACATGGTATCTATTAATGTTGAAGCCCATTGAAGTTGCCTGACAGACGACACCAAATATTTTTGGCAGACTTCAGTACCTACTAGAATCAAATGAACATTGCTTATGATACTGATACAGATATATTTTATCATTGTTTATATTCTATTAGATTACTTAATAGATTTTCTATTCATGATTTTATGTTTATCCATTCTTTTTTGCACTGTAAAAAATCCAACTGACATTGATAGAAGTCATACAGTATATGTAGCACTGTAAGTGGAATTTATTCTCAAAATAGTATTTTTCTTTTGCCCTTTGCAAACAAATATTCTCCTTCGCCCTAGAGGGACTGGGGGAATTGCAAAATTACTTGATTTTTACCTATGCAGCTGCTCATAGTCTGGGGTTTGTTTGTTTGTTTGTTTTTATCATGCTGCAGAGAAATGTATAATTCACTAATATTTTGTGTACATAAAGTCCCATTCATTTTACGACACCTTAAAGTGTCACATTGCAGAAACTGAAGTATTTAAGAAAAACGATTACGTAGATTCAATGTTTGCATGCTGGACTCTGGGACAATTTTGACTTTAGCTTTTGACTCTTCAGTCAAAGGGGATAATGCTCACTTAGTGACATCATACCTGGGATTCTTCTCCACAATACCACTTTTCTACCAATGGCAGCAGCAGGAGGCTGAAAATGCAGTTTAATATATACTCTGCAAGAGCAAATTTGAATAGCCTTTGTTAGAGGGAGCATTACACTTCCACTGGCCACTATGCACAATACTATTACATAATGAAGCATCAATTAAAATGCTATTAAATAAGATGTTATCCTGTTGTCTTTTCAATGATGTTATCTTGGCACTTCATCTGCCTAATGTCATCAGTTAGCATACTAGACCCAGTGCCATTAAGGTTAATGTGCAACATGTTTATAATGTACATTAGTGTGTCATAACATATGCCAAATATGAAACCTGATCATAATGATGATGATGGACTCACAAAGGAACATACAATGAATAAGAAAAATATGTGAACTGACTCCTATCTGAAAGATTGTGTTGGCATTCAGTCAAGTGTTTGATGCTTTCAAACATCGTCTAAGGACAAGGTAAATAAAACTGAAATTGGAATGGAGCTTGAGCAAGTCTGTATAGAGATATGACAACTGACAAATATATTCAGGGTCTAACTTTGTTCTAGAGTCCTCAATCACACCTCTAAATGCCAATGGATAACATTTTGTTACAGTCCTCCCACAATAATTCACTGAAAAGACATTTTTCAATGCGATGAATAGTAAAAGTGCCATCAGGTGAATTTCAGAATGTGCAATACAATGTCTAGCTAATGATAATTACTGGGCAGCCCACATTTTCTGGATGGTCCCAAAAGTATTCTGTGCCTGCTGAGTTAACAGTTTGATTCAAGTACTGTTGGAATAATTACTTAAAAGCGCTGCAGACAAAATTCACATTTTTCTGTTTTCAAGACCACCTACAACTGAGATGAAAAACTGAACTAAAAAGGCACACATGAGTTTAAAGTCACTGTCACTTCTTCTATTTGTGTACATGACACATTGAAAAATAACTTGCTGTCTTACAGCAAGTCAAAAATAAATTTTTACACATTTCTCCAACAGCTATAATCAATCAAAACATAGATTTGTAGTCAAAAGATTAAGCTCTTGATACATTTGAATTTTTTTCTTTTGTAATAAATCTTTCAGTAAAAAAATGGATGTCTCAGCATAGTCTTTGCTGAAAAACAATGTGGAAAACATCATTTAAACTGCTAGCCAAAGTAATGCTCAGATACCTTATCTAGTAACAATATTTAACTAGTTAAGATCTAAATGTAAATATTTATTTATTTTTTAAATTCCATAAGTTATGAAAAGAGATTCTATGCTGATAGGGAGTTCATTGAGAAAAACAATACCCCCTTGATACATTTACTTGTAAACAGGAGTGTCAGATTTTTTTGGAATACAATATTATCTAAGCAAATCTGGCAAGATTTTTCTCCTTTTTTCTCTGTTTTTTTTGGGGTGCGGTTTTTTGTTGGGCTTTTTTTGGGTTTTTTGGTTTTTTTTCAATCAGTGGGTGAAAACTTTAATCTGTTAGGAAATTATGAGTAAGAAGGAGGTGATAAAATTAGATCTGACAATGACTTTTCATTTAAATGAATTTGAACAGGAAATTTAGAAAAATGCATGCAAAGAAGGGTCATTACTATACTGTTAGTTCCTGCTCCCAAAAGAGTAGTGGTAAAATTCCCACTGCTTTACCTGGGAATAAAAGAAGAAGATAAATGTGATGCCTGAATTCTAGTTAATTCAATATCTTCAGTGAAGTGCCTGGCAGTGTTTGACAGGTTTGTGAGGCAATCGCTCAGTTCCATTGTTATCCAAAGGAACTTTTGTTTTTAATCCATTGCTTTAATGCATTCAAAAGGACATAAATTCCTGTGTCAAAACATCATTATATTGCTCATTGTGAGTCTCTAGAACTAGTATTCATTAAAGAAGGAAATCAGACATACATGAAGCTTTTGGGTCATTCCATCTTTAAAATAAGAGATAACAAATTGCTAAAACAACCCAGGCAAGACATTTTTTAGACCGTCATTTTCACTTCTGAAAAACTGAAGAAAGGAGCTTGATAGGCAAAAGAAAAATCCAAAACCCCCAATCTACCTGAATTCACTGACCCTGAATTCACTAGTAAAACTTTCACAGGGTTTATCTTTCTCAAATTTCTCACTTTCTGAGATAAACCTCTTCTGTACTAAGACTAGAAATTTGGAATACAATCTAAATGTACAATTAATTAATATATGGATTGATTTACCTCACACTGAAATAGACATGAATTGCCTTGTTTAAGATTTCTTACGTTGCCATCTAGGGAGACAAGATCGATGGCCAAGGCAAATTTGATATCTCACTTCCATGTAAAAAGTTATACGAACCCTAATTTTAGTATTCTCAATAAGGTGAACTTTCACCTAAGAAACTGATTATTTTGGAATCCAAAATCTACATCCTTGTTAAGATGAATGTTTTATAAATCTTCAGAGATTTTGAATACTTTTACAAAATAGAAGTATAACTTCAACAGGAATACATTTGTAACTGTCATAACTGAAATATCCATAGGACATGTACAAAAGACACTCATGTTTTGTGTCAATAAAACCATCTCACAGTTACTTTTCAGAATGACAAATCTGAGATTGTTGAGCACTACTGCTCAAGGGCTTTAGAGCTGTTAACCTCTATGCAGATGTGCTGTTCAGGCTTCGTTGTAGTTCAACCAGTGATTCTTTGCTTTCTACAGGAAAATATTATGATGCAGTATGGATAGCTGAGAGAACACTAACCTGATTCTAAGTTTTAACCTGCATCAAGAGATCTGTGCAGTAACACCATTCCAGATATAGGAGAGCAAGTATGGATTTTAGGATATAGAATACTATGAAACAATATTTTAAATTAGCATTAATGAAGAAAACCCTCAAGAAACAACTGTAAATTATAGAAGAGAGAATTCTCGACCTGGCACCTCACAGTAACTGTGATCAGGAACTGTCTTCAATTCTCTGGCAAGTGAAGGAGAAAGAAGAGCTCCCAAATGCTTTGATAATTATCATTATCTTTTTCAATACATACTAATCTGGTGTTTGCGCCAGCAAACATTCATCACCCATCTGTGGCCGTGCACAGAAGTTATCATAGCCTAAAAGCTGGTGCAATACACTACTGGCTGTGTGACAGCTGGTTGGAAGACAGACTGCAGAAAAATCTGTGATCAGAGGATGGAACCCAGGAGTTCAACCTACAAACCTTCCCTAAGCTGCTCTGTAACTTGCCATGGCAGAACAATGAATTTATTTGTAATGAACTGACTTTCCATCAGGCTTTGCATTTTGTAAAGCAGAGTGACCTCTAGGAATTCAAGGCTGTGGACTATCAGATCATTAATGAATCACAAATATAAGTAAAATTTTGGTTTTTATTAAATGGAAAATGCAATTACAATTGTCACATTGATTCTACATGCCTAAAATGCATTTTTATTAAACTATAACATACATGAAAAATTTTATTTTTATCAAAACAAATAAAAAGTGGGGTGAATTCTGAATCCTTGTTTTGCACAAATGCATTAGCAATTTCAAAGAAACATTTAAACAGCATTTCCCTGACCCGCTTGATCTAGGGGGTAGCATCCCTGCCTATGGTAGCGAAGTTGGAACTAGATGATTTAACAACCCTTCCAAACCAAACCATTCTATGATAGCAAGAAAATAGTCAGATCTCCTGGTAAGCCTGTTCCACACACAAAAATACCACTTCCAGGAACGACATCTTTGTAGATTTTGTGAATTCCATTTAAAAATGGTTATTATATTTGGCATTCATTATCACTAACTTTAACCTAAACTAATCTCTTACTGGACTTCTTTCATTCACTAGAGGGACGTATGTTCCTGCAAGGCAAGACAAAATAGCAACTGAGCTTTATGTGGTCTGAACCACACTGTTGGTGCAACAACAATCTTCCTTTTGTCTGCAGAGAGAGCCAAGGGAGCTGACTGATATCTGGAAATGCTTCTTCTCCACTCTCCCTCCTGTGTGTATGTGGATCTGAGTAGTCACCTGTAGAGTCATGGCAGCAGGAATGAACACAGAAATATCACCACCTGCAGCCCACCTTCGGGCAAAGTTCAGTCACAAACTGTGCTTTTGGTGACAATTCAGACGCAGAGGTTAACACTATCTACAGATGTAGAAGCTGTAGTTCATTTGCAAGAACAGTGTCCAAACCAGAGGCAACTACATGAAGCAACAAAGCCAAGTGAAACTCCCAGAACTGAAAGGATCAGAGTGAAACAGGAGGGCAGCAGAAGCCCAGTCTCTTTGAAAATATTTCTGAATTGCTTTTCTTCATGATTATTTGCTCAGTGGGCCACACCAACAGACAGATGTGGAGCCTCAGAGCTGTGGTGTGACCTCACCAGTGTTCACACAACACTTTTATCACAGTTCGATATTTTGAAATTCTGGTTTAAGTGGTTTAACTGGAGTTACTACACTTAAATTCTGAGTGTAGGATGTATTTCTTTCCACCACCTTAATATCCATTAAATACTTGCCAAAAATATAAACATGAAAATATATTACTTTTCCCTCTAGCAGAAACAGTAGTTTGAGCTAACACTGCACTAATTTAATATTCAAAGCAAATGATCCATTTGAAGTCAGTAGGATATAAGTCAGCTCAAGATTTTTCAACTTGTCGGTGCCACATTTATAAGCAATGACCACTTCCACGAGGTTTACAGCTTTGGAGAACCAAAGCTCACACAGACCTGAAAACTGTGAACTGGCACCATCAATGCCACAAAGAAAGCAACTTGCTTGCTAACTGTCTGAAAAATCCCTGTAGAATTAACCATAAAGATCCATGACTGCTCTTAAAAAAATGTGTCATGGCAATTCTTCTAGAGCAAGCATTTCTCCCTTAGTTTCTTAAATTTTTTAATCTGTCACTTTTAAAGAGTTTTGGGTAAATCAGTTGCGTAATGATTTTATTTGAAAAACCACCACACACCATTTTTGTTTTGTTTTATGAGAATTTAGACTTTATCATCTCCATCTCTGTTATTTTCAAAAAAAGATGATTTTATTTATTTGAACTGATGTTCATTTTTGTCTGTAGTGCTCTCATTCATTGTTCATTCATTGTCTGTAATGCTGGGAAGATGTGTATATATATACATATATGTATGTATATGTGTAAATTTATATAAATTTTATAATCTACCTACCTCAGATTTCTTCGTTTATATTTCTTCTTCATGATGTTTGCCAGAGGTAAAGGATATCTTTCTGCCTTCATTTGGAAAGGATTTTGCTTTTAGCAACATAAAAATCTCCACATCTCAACAGAAAAACAACTTCATATTCAAAACTAGAAAATGAGCAATGTTCTGTCAAAATATCTATACTGGGACATTTTTGAACAGCAGTTGAAAAACCAGAAATTTATTTGTTGTCTTATGACAGTCAAGACATGTCTGCAGGGAGGCATGTCAAGAGACCGGCAATTCACATTTCCTGAATACAGTAATATCTTCAACCTTATTAGTCAAAGGCAGATTTTTTTTACTGTCCTTCAAAGTATTTTGTCTCTCTACCTTCCTCTTCCTTTTTCTCATGGATGAGGTAAAAAGCCTAAAAATCTCAATTTGAACCTTCATTATATTTTTAGCAGCATTGATTAAGCCCTTATTGCCTTTGTAAATAGAATGCAGCAGTTCTTCTATCACACAAATTTCTACTTTTCTTTTAGTGTCATCTCCAGCTTTGAGGACTGTGTTCAGTTTTGATAACTTCCTCTCACCAAAGTGATGCTACACTATCAATTCATTAAATTTTATCAGTAGTAATCTGGATAATTTTCCAATACGAAAATAGTTTCTTTTAATTTTTAAATTTCTACTTACGTATTTTTTAACTCTAATTTTCACTATGATGTTATTATTTAACAATCAAAAATGGTCCTTAGGTTAAGTGATTACACATATTCTACGATATATCAGTGTGAATTACTTTAATTCTTCCTTTAGTTGTAGACCGTAATTATTTACAATGAGTTCCATTGTCATATGTTGTCCTACTATCTGTTTTTCAGGGCATGAGGTCTCATCCTTTAGTTGAATCTGAAGTAGCTTGTATCTAAATAAATCAAAGAGTATAAGATTCATCAACCTGAAAGACAGAAAGAAACAAGAGATTCAACTTAGTGACACAAAGTGATAATTGAAATGGGAAAGTAAATTATCTTTCCTGGTTTTTTGTAGTTATATTTTACAATTTATAAAATAAAATTGAGAAATAAATTTAAACAAAAAATTAAATCGTAATATGCTTGTTTTTTACTTATCCCTAAACATCTGTTACAGGTCATTTTGAGAACAGGATACTGTTTGGCCCTGGAAAACAATTTCTTATCTCTAAAATATAGCTAAAACTTTTTAAAACAAAAAACTTTTGTTTTCTTTATTCTCTTTAATAGTGAAGATCATAGTACAAAACACCTTCCTATTTAAGATGTATGATTGGGAAGGCTTATGAAAATTTTAGACAAGTACATCCTGCAATATCATTAAATTGTGTTCTCTTGTGGAGGTATTTTAATTATAATTGCCCAAATACAAACAATCAAGGTCGTATGTTGCTGGCAAGAGCAAACTCTCTGCATATTGTTTTATTGTTGACAACTTTCTAGGAACATTATGTTTTAAATAAAACATAATGGTTTTCCTTTTCTCCTCCTCAATTTCAACATTAAATATGCTAATAAAAACATTTAGATAATGAAACATTATGCATATATATAATTGTAAACTACCCAGAGGTAAAATAAATAAAAATTTTTGATAGATTTTTTTAGTTTCTCTATTAAATTAAAACAAAATCCTAAAACAAAATCACAAAACAAAGTTCTTTTTGAAGAAAGAAAAAGTACAGCCATAAGAATGTGAAAATATCCTTATACATAAATATAATTATTTTGTGAGATATCCACCTAAACCAATGACACATTAGCTATAAAATTTAAACAGATTACTTCAATATTGTAATATGTAGATTAATGTGAAGTTTTTACATTTTGCTGATGTTTTTGTATAATTAGAACAAAGTTGAATTGCAACATTCAAAATGTAACACATGACTAATTAGTACTTCCAACTATTTGCATTATTATGGCAATATTGTAATAATTGCAAGAATTATGATTGTGATTAAATCATTAACTTAAATAGATTAAGGATGATTTAAAATAATTTCATTCCATGAGTTAGTTTTGTGTATATATGCAACTGCAGACAGAAAGCAAGTTCTTTATAGGTTCAAAGATTTCACCTTGAATCCTAATTACATCAGTGGTATAATTCAAAACTTTTGAATGAAGGTGGAAACAGTATGTTTCACTAAACAATTTGTAAAACTCTTTGATTTTCCTATGAAACTTTATGACAGCCTTACATATAGTATGGATCACTATAAATATAAGAATGTCAAATTGAAAATACCTCTCAGCTTTGAACTTCACAATCAATTAAAAATAGAATTAAAAAATATTTTAATATGACATTTCTCCTAGACTCATATTGCCATCCCTACACCACAACAAAAATACATCCAAATCAAAATATGTAATTTTTAAAGTAGAAAACCTAATTATTTAAGAACCTAGTGTTCAATTGTAAGTCCATTTCAAGAGGTCTTCTCAAGCAAAATATGTGAAGTATCTCTTACTGTAATAAAGCTAAGAAGTGTGTGATATATAATGGAGAACTCAGTTACACAGCATTTATCTTTTCAAGAAAAATACCCATCATAGCTTTCAACATTATTTTTCATTAATGGGACATTATTAACGATAAATATTATCAAAAATATAGATAACATTCATTTAATCACATGCACCTTCTGTTCTATAGTATTTCTAAAGATACTCTGCAATATGCTGATGTTTTGTTTATTGCATGGTTAGTTAAACTCCATGTAGAAACAGTCTTTTTTAATATGGAAGACACATTGATCTTATTAAATCCCAAATTTTATTTAGACAATATAATGTCCTCAAATGATCCCCCTCATCCTGCCAAAATTTCTGGACGTGTCCTATCTCTATAATGACTTTCAGGCACAAAGGTCAGAAACAAAGTCCGTATGCAGAGAAGCATGTATGCCAACTTTCAGGTTTCTTACGGTTTTCATTTTCCACCCTTTCTCTGCATATCTACATTATGAATCAAGATCAGTCCCAGCCTCTGGTGTTCACTCAGTCTTAAGCCCAGGATAAAACATATATTCAGAAAATAACCCTGACAATGAATTTAAAACTTTCATAATAACATTATCAAAGAAAACTAAACACAATTCATCTGTGGTGCAGAACCTTTCATTTTAATTTCCCGGTCTTAATCTAACCCAGTTCAGGAATGCCTCACAGTCAATAGTGCCTGATGAGTGTTTGTTGGCCTATGAGAAATGAAAAAATAGTCTATTTTAGTTGCTTCTAGACAGAATTCCCCGTTGCAGAAAAATGCACTAAAACTTCACTGGCAGCCTTCAATGGAAAGATAAGGAGAACTCAATATTTAGAAAAAGGGATCTGCTGGACCTTCATAATGCTTCCAGGCAGAGTTTGAAATATATTAGTAGACTTCATATCAGTCTTACTTTTTTGGTACTGTTGCTGCATACAGATGCAACATCTGCTCAGAGGACTTTCACAAATACTAATACTATTCCCTTTAAGATTATATCAATTTATAGGGCATGTGAATTTTTTTGGAGAAATTATTAGAAAGCATCTGTACCAGTAGCTGAATCCAGTTAGCAAGAATAATAATGTTCTTTTTGACAGCAACTTCCCTAAAATATATTTGATTTATTAAGATTTTGTCTTGCATCTGCCTGTGGTTGTTCTTCCATAGCAATTTAAGCAAAAGACATCTGAGTTCTAGAGCATGCTCTCTGTCAGCCCTCAAATGACATTGCCAGCTTTTCCCACCATCTATGCATGGCCTGGATTTGTGAGTGTCTGTGTGGCCACACACGGAAGCAGATGGTGTGACTATTCTGGGTCAGATCGTTATCTCACAGGGCTGGAGCAGCTGAGCAGCCCTACCCGAACTACGTGTGGGGCTCGACACCGCCGCGTTTTAGGATGGGATATCTCCTGCAAGATTGTAACCCAAACTATAACAGAAAATGTGCTGGTGTCTGGGTTTGTTTTGGTATTTTAATCACTTGATTTTGTAGTCAAACCGGGCTTGAGAGTGAGATAACCATGTATAATTTCATCATTAAGCAAATGCTTAATGATACCAAATACTCATGTAAATTTGTATGTAAATATTTGACTTCAAACCTAACATTTATTTTAAATTTTTATAAATGTGAAACAACAGGAGTTACTGCTCTGGACTGTTACCTTTACTGAGTTTTTGAAGAAAATCATTACATTTTCAAAATAGAAAAACTAGGGGGAGAAAGAAGCCTTTGTGTTCCTTACTCCTTTTTTTTTTTACAAGCAAGCTTGTTTTAAAGTCATAGTTTTTAATTTATTACTAAAGTATACTCAGAGATCTATTGCAATCTATTTCTTGTTGACCAAAATCCACAAAATAAAAAATAATCTCAAAGACTTCCTTCACTTAAGAGACGACAAAATATTAAAAAGGTTCAGTAAATAATGTGGAAATGAATCTTACATAAAACATAAATAATGAAATAGTTAAAAAGACATAGTTCATGTTTTTATATGTATGGGTACAGATACATGCAGGAAAGGATGGATTTGAATAAGTCTAAGTAGTTAATGTGGTCAGGTAAAGGAGGAGATTTGAAATGGTAGGTTAAATCAGAAAATTAAATATTTGCTCTCTCATTTTCATCTTCTCTTTTGTTTTATAATTGACCATTTCTGTTATCCTTAATGAAAATATTAATATGTCTGGTATTTACAAGCAGTCTTGTGAATTCACCACTCTGGAGCTCAGTACCTTGAAGTAATATGAATATAAACACTTGAACTCCCTGCTGCATTCCATGTAATCCATTCATTATTCCTTATCACTGTTGTTTGAATCTCTTAAATTTTATTTTCTCTCTAACAGATGGTTCGCTACTTTGAAGGAAACTTAACTGGAGGATGAAGCTCTTCAAAAGAATTCACATGGATCCTATTGTTAGGAAACCAATTTCTTTTGTTTACAGTACATCTATTTGGAATTTTCTCAGCAGCATTGGCACAGCTGCAGATTACATAGTGATGACAAGAACAATAGGCTTAAAAGATAAAAGCTGATAACATCAAAATTCTCCCTTGACCTAGCTGTGTTATACAAAGACTTCACAAATAAAAAAACTGACAAATTATTTTCTACTGCTATGAAGTAGGTATTTTTTCTCAGAAAAGTTTAGAATATCCATCTTCAATTAATTATAACAATATTTATTTGATTAAAAAGCACAACGCTTGCAGCTCTTTGTTATTATTGTTTTATAGAAGTTATTACATTAAATATTTTTACACCTATGAAATAGATATGATGCTCAAGCTCCCTGCTGGATTTTCAAGTGTTTCAAATGGATTTTAGTGTTTCCTCCTATTAACACGTTTAGTAACCAATGATCTAGGCTCCTCCACTGTAAAAAAAAAAAAAGTAACTGCAAATAGTAGCCCCTGCGTTAGAGAGCTCACGGCAACCCGACAGGCCAGGTGGTCCAGCGAGACAAACGGCTGTGGAGGTACTCAGGGTGGCGGCAAAATGGACTGATCAGGCAATAGCCTCAGCTTGCCTTGTGGCCAGACATTTTCCATGCTTACTGTAAGGGCCATGAATAGTTCATTCCCTTTTTAAAATAATTAAACTTTTACAGAGATCACTTGAGTTTAGTGACATTTAATATCTCAGTCGTTTTAAACCGCTGTAGTAATCCAGAACCAATCTAAAAGTCGTATCACCCATTCTTATTAATGTCATTATTACTTCTACCAATTATTTTCTGTTTTGGCAAAAATGAATTGGAGTTTGGAGTAGTCTGCTTATATGTGGCAACATCATGCTCTAACCCGATGTGAGTTTTAGGCCATATAAAAAATCACATATATATGTTCACCTAGTTTAAGAAAATAGAAAATGCTGTGGTTCCATCTATTTTGTTTAATTTTTTTACATTTACATCTGGTTAGTTGTAAATAATATCAGCAGCTATAAAACTTTTAATAAATTCCATTGTTTCTCTATGTAAAAGATGCTGTTTATTCACACAAAACCACAAATATTTCCCTTACCTAAAATTATAGATGAAACTGCCTAGGAAATTTGCATTAGTACGTTTGCTCTTATTACAAGGTAAATTTTGTCACCAAGAAACTTAATTTTTTTCCTGCAGTGATATTCTTTTTACTTCTTGTTTGTTTTTTCTCTCTTTTCAATGAATATTTGTTAGCTAAGTCAGGTTTGCAATCACTGGGAAAGGTATCTGAGAGAAAATACAGAGATGCTTCATTGCTATTGTGTTTTCAGATTTTCATGACTGTTGCAACCCTTCTCATTTATCTCCTCTTGGTGTTTTCTAAGCTCAGACATTCCTATGCACAGCAGTGAAGTGAATCTCAGAGCATCAGCCTGAGACTGGTGAGTTACACTGACCAGCCAAACTTTTACATACTGCTCTATGCCTTTACTTTCTTTGTCTTCTCTTTTCCAAATATTCCTTTATGCAGAAGTTAACAGTGAAGACAAAACCATTAAAAGATTGAATAATATAAAAAGTTATTGGAAGCTATCACTAGAAACCAGAACCACCTTGGCTTCCTCTTACCCAGGAAAATATTTTTTTAAATATTATTCCATTTTTCAGTAGTTCTCAGAATCTGTGAAACATTTTTCCTGTTTCTATTTTTCTAAGAATTCTTGAAAAATATTTGTAATTCATTCTAACTGTATATTTTTAAAATACAAAATTAGCTATAGGTAGGAAAAAGTTCACTTTTACTGAGATAAAATTTGAGAGGTTAATTTATTCTCAATGTAAAAGAATACAGCCAGCAAATCGGAAACTTGTCTCATAGTTTCACACTATTTAAACAAAATTTAATTTAAACAAAAACTTGCATATGAAGCATATTTTAAAATATAAAAGATATTTTAAAATAAACTACTTAGAGTAAACATTTCGGCCTTTTTGACCTGGAAAAGAGATAGGCACCCAAAAGCTTAAACGACCTTTGAGAAGTGAGATACTGAGGAAGATAAAAGCACGATGCTGCCCTGCAGGGAAAAAGAAAATGGGAAAGTTCCCTATAATTCTACAATATTAAACACTGTGTAAGACCAAGAGTTATAATGAAGGAAACAGGTATTTTGTGTGTTCCCGGGAGGTGGCACTGCATTATATGAATGTAAGAAACTGTTCTATAAATGGTCATGAAATGAATAAGAGAAAGAAATTTGTATCATTACTATCTTACTGTGGAGGTAAAACTCAAGAGTAGGGGCTCTGCTGTCACCTCTAAGTCTAAAAATTTGGAATGAAATGCTGTGGCAGGCTCTTTCCAACAATAGTCACTGTGGTGACTTCTGAGAAATGGTCTCTATCATGCTTGTCTGAATAGAGACCATCACCTTTCCTGCAGAGCACCACCTGCTCTCTTCTGCATCTTGCCTTAGAATTTTTGATACAAATACTTTTCAGGGACCTGTAACAACCCTATGCAAAGTCTGCTGCCTCTCTTGCTTTCTCTTGGAGGGATTTGTGGAGCAGGAGTTCCACAGGAACCATTTTTTCTCACTTGTGTTTTCCCTTTCTGGCTCTGCAGGCCTCCAAAGAAGGCTGTCTCTCTGAGGCAGGTCTCCCAGACCCACTGATAGCTCTCTCCTTCGGGCCCTAGGAAGATAAGGGTAAAGTGGAACATTTTTTTGTTTATATTTCAGATTGCTGATTCTCCCTGAAGCAGGACAGGAAAGGATGCTGGCAAGCTTTCTGACAACAAGTCAGTGAATAACTGCTGTCTAAAAGAAGAGTAAAACTGTCAACTAAAAAGCCATCAGAGGGAAGTCATCAGTGAAAAAGTGCACCCAATTTCTTGTTGGGCTGGAAGACTCCTTTTCAAGATGCTGGTCCTTGATTACCTTTCAACAGACAGTCTGTGGAGTGCTTCTGCAGAAACAGCTTCAAACAAATAAGAAAACAAACAGCCAAACAAGCACTGACTCAAGAAAAAACAGACTTCAAATGACTAGTCAGAGCCAATCATGAACAGTTTGCAGTTCTCCAATGAAAGAGCATGTGAGGCAACACACTTGTAGAATATACAAACAATAAATGAAAAAAAACCCCTAAAAATAAAGATATTTTGTAGGAAATAAGGAACGTACAATGTGCTGGGTTTGGCTGGGATAGAGATAACTTTCCTCGTTGCTGCCATGGGACAATGTTTTGGATTTGTGCTGGAAATAGAGTTGATAACACAGGGATGTTTTTGCTATTGCTGAGCAGTACTTGCACAGGGTCAGTGATTTTTCTGCCTCTCACCCCATCCCAGCACCAAGGAGGATGTGTGTGCACATGCAGCTGAGATGGGGCACGGCCAGGACAGCTGACCCCAACTGACCAGAGGGGTATCCCAGGCCACATGATGTTGTGATCAGCAATAAAAGCTGAAGGGAAATAGCAGAAAGGTGAGGTGCAGGTATGGCATTTTGTCTTCCAAAGTGACTGTCATACATGATGGAGCCCTGTTTTCTCGGGAGGCTGAACACCTGCCTGCCCGTGAGAGGTGGTAAATTAATTCCTTGTTTTGCTTTCCTGGTTTGCACAGCTTTTTTTAACCTATTAAACTGTCTTTATCTCAACTCATGAGTTTTCTCACTTCTTCTCTTCTGGTTCTTTCCCCCATCCCACCAGGGACCGAGCAATAGGCTGTGGGGGGCTTAGTTGCTGGCTGAGGTTAAACCACAACACACAGGCAAAGAAGGAACACCTAACTTCAATGGAAATACAATCCCATTAACAAAAGAAAAATCTACAGAAATTTCAGAAGTCAAGATGAGGAGAGAAACTCAAAATATATATTTAGAATATTTTTAATATGTAATAACAAGTCAAAAATAATTTCAATTTGGTGATATTTTTTTAAAATAAAAAATTCTCAACTGACCATGATATACTACATTTTCAACAAACTGCTTTTGCCTGTGAATCTGCTTTATGTATCTGGGATGTTGATAAAATCTAGTTTGTTTTCACTATACTAAATATTCAGCTGAAATTCCTATTTTCCCCCCACATTTATTTTCTCTTTGCAACTCTTTCAGCTACTATGTGGACACAATTAACTTAGAATTTTTGAAAACATTTTACTTTAGGAGCTCCCAATGCCCAACACTTGCCTGAGAATATTATTAAAAGTGGATTCAAAGTTATTTATTTCATTTCTAACCAAAGTGAAACAGTTACGTGAACATTCACTTATTTATATATTTACCAGTATACAGTACTTCCATTTTCTGTGAAATGCAGACATTCTTCTTGCATATACCCATCTAGTGAGTCATCTGTTGAAGAAAACCTGAATAACATAAAATGTAATAGAAAATATCAAAATGCATTTCAATGAGCTTTTGATAAATGCAATGTTCCATTAATTTTTGTGTTTCTTTTTTCTATAAGGATGTACTAATTAAATGAATAGTACCATACATGCAATCTCACAGATCTCATAATAGTAATGTAATATGCATTATTTTTCAACGTTTGTAGTTTTCAATAATACAATGACTGAGAATTCTGTGCATCTGATTCCTTGTCTTCATTTATTGATGACATGAACTTTCAAAATGTGTTTCCCATCACAATTATTCTTCTTCAATATGATCCTCTGCATGCAAATCTAAATTTGCAAATTAGAAAATTGGTTATACTAGTGAAATAAAATATGCTTGATTGATGCATCTTAAAGTCTTTGTATTATGCTGTATTACACCTACTTTTCATTCCCATCATTAATTAAAATACAAACAACAAAGTAGTCAGTAAAGAAGCAACAAATCATAGTAACATCTTGAATGTATATCTACAGTGTCAGTGACAATAAACAGTACAGTTTTGACAGAGAAGAGTTAACTTCAGAAGACCGTAAGTTATTTTTCTCATGCTTTCAAACTGAGTTTCACAGTAAAACATTTTAGGAAGGATGAAGAAGGCTAGTTTTAATGACATTTTCATATCAGACATTCTCATTTGCCAGAATCACTGATCATTAATATCTGATTCTGCAGGATACTGAATATATTTGGTGACAATCTGCCTCTTAACTCTCAGAGAAACATAAACTGAGAGAATAGCCACTTAGAGGGCTCATTTTGTGTTTCACAGGATCAGGTCCTAAATGAGCTTTTCAATTCATTGGTTCCACACCAGCACGTTTTCCCATTCAACGCTTATCGAGAACATTTATTCATATTGAAAATGGTTGCACCATAGGATGTCAGGCAGCTACAGCAAATACCAAATAGATTATTCAATTACTCTGTACCAGCAGAGACAACAAAGAATGGCAAATATTAAATAAGTTCTTTGTTGCATATGCTTACTTGTTAAGACTTTAGCAGCATTCTAAATCTGTTAACCTTTCTTGTGGTTCGTTCTTCCTTCCAGAAAGGTTGTGTTTCTGACAAATTTGACATGGGCATGATAAATGAGTTATATTTGTAGATGTTGATTATAAGACCTGTTTAACTTGCTGTCCACCATTCCTGTCATGCTAATAGATGCCTGGTAGCATAAATAAGGACAATTCCCATGAGCAAGTAGCAAATGTTGTCAAAGTGTATCACCTAAGATGTTTACAGCCCCTGCACCACATGACTGATGAACTATGCATGACAAATATTATACAATGTTTTAAGGAACACAAAATTATAATTTCTTTGAGAAAGAAAATTTTCAAATTTATTCCAAATAACTGAATATAAATCTGCCTTTTTTCATTTCTATAGACAAATTCTACAGTTAGATAAAATCATTAAGTGATGGTTAAATGGTGTGAAACCTGACAATAAGAAAATTTTCTTTAAACTTTAATGGATCACTCTTTACATTGCTAAAATGTCCTCCTCATGCAGTAATAAGTAGAACTTTCCTCTGACCATACAAGCATTATTTCTAGATTAGAACAAAATCCAAAAAACAGTCATGTAATTTCAATGGAATTACTTGGTGTCTTATATTTTATTAGCTAGGTCTTTCAGATCTATGGAGGTTCATGCTCCTAAGTCCCTTTAGTGGATTTTAACAGAGCATTTTGCTAATTTGTTTAGGCAACAAAGGTTGCAGAAGCCTCCACTGGTCCTGAAAACAAATATAATATAAGCTCTGAGGGCTGCCAACTAGTCAGGTTTATATCCAAGAGCCAACTAAGTAAAAACATCAAGATAAATATGCAGTAAAAATATGCAAAATGGAGGTAGATCTTCCCTCCAGAAACTGTCTTTTGAGTAGTCAGAACAACATCACAGATCAACTTTGAAGGAAAGGAACCAGAATGTGTGTTATTTTATGACAGAAATGAATTGTGAAAAAGACTTAAGTCTCTAATAGAGTCACATGCTCTTCAGTGCTACCCATGATATAGTCCTTATCATAGGGACAGTGAGTTATTCAGAGACAGAGAGTCAGTGGAGTTCACTGAAAATTCATTAACATGGGACCAGTCAAGAGCTCATGGCAATCATAAAAGACGATAGAATTTCATATAATTGCAGAATACAAGGTTGGAAGGAGACCTCAATGATCATCTGATCCAGCCTTTGTTGTCAAAAGCCGAGTCTAGGCAAAGTGGTCCAGCATCCTGTCCAGCTAAATCCTAAAATTGTCCAGTGTTGGGGAATCCATCCCTTCTCTGGGGAGTTTGATCCAGTCACTGATTGCTCTCATTGTGAAAAATTTTCCTGTTCAGTACTAGTGGAATCTCCCCAGGAGTAACTTGTACCTATTACCCCTGTTTTTATTTGTGATTCCTTTCAAACAGGGAGTCCTCATCGTCTTTGTAGCCATCCTTTAAATACTTTAACGTGGTGATAATGTCTTCCCTAAGCCTTCTTTGCTAAAGGTTTTACAAACCCTGTCGTCTCAGCCGATCTTCATACCACAGGTTTCACAATAGTTTGATTATTTTTTTGGACCTTCTTTGGACACTTTCAGCTTGTCCACATATGGTCTCTATAGCAGAGACCAAAATTGCACACAGTAGGAACTGACAAGTGCTGAGTAGAGTGGGACACTTTATCTTTGCTAGTGGTGCTTTTTGTGATGCAGCCCACTATCCCGTTGGCTTTCTTTGCTGCAGAGAGTCCCTGGTCATTCATATGGAACTTATTGCCTACCAGGACCCCCAGGACCCTGCCCACAGAGCTGCTTTCTACCTGAGTAGATCCCAGCCTGTGCTGCACTCCTGGATTATGTTCTCCCAGGTGCAGAACTTCACACTTGTCCTTGTTGAACTTCATAAGGTTAGCCCACTCTTCCAGCCTATCTAGGCCTTCAGGGTTACTCTCTCTTCCAAAGTACCCACTTCCCCACCTGCGTATGTTCTGCAAAGTTTATCAGGGTACACCTAATGCTGTCATCCAAATCACTTATGAAGATATCAGTCAGTGTTGAAAACAGTATTGATCCTTGGGGGACCACCTTGTGACAGGTTTCCCATTTGCAAAGGAGCTATTTAGTTAGTTGCTATTGGACTGTCCTTGAAACTTCAGGAAAGGAAGATATTTCTAAAATTCTCATCAGTCATTCATAAACAAAGTAATTAAAGCAGATATTTATGCAACTTGTTGAGTAATAACTGCATTTCTTACCCTGAAGCACTATAAGATAGTATCTGAAACTAACCTGTGGAAAAGTAAGGAGTAAAAAAGGAGGAGAGGATGGGTTCGGAAATAAAGGGGGGAGATGAAGGGCTGAGTAATAAAGTGAAGACAGAATATCAGTTTCCAGTTCAGATACCCATTTTCAAACTGGTTACTAGTACAGGCACTCTTTGAAGTCAGTCCAGTCTCCTGTGTCTTTTCTCTGCTGGTGGACAGATGATAGATTTGCCACTGTGCCCTCACACCAACTGCATACAGCTGGTTCTCTTTCCAAATGACCTCCTAGCTGTGCCTGTTTCCTGTGTATTTCTAGTCCCTTGATGTTCCATTTATTCATTCCTGTCATCTTCTCCTAATGTAAAACTTGTGCTCTCTTGACAGGGGACATCAGCATCAAAAATCTTTCTCTAAAGCATGACCAGTTGAATTTGTACTACAAATACCCTTGCAGATACAGTAAATCCATTCTATTTGTTACCCTCATTTTTTATAATCATATGGGATTCGAATATCATGACTAAGTATGAGATTTTATTAAGACTATTTATAACCAACATAGTCAATAGTTCTGCGAAATAAAGTGTTCTGCTGGCGCTCACCACCAAATCTGTGTAGGTAGCAGAGACAAATGTAACCCCCACTGAAATCCTTACTATTCAGGTCACAATACGTTCTTACAGATCAGCTCAGACTGGATTTTTACATCCTCTTTTATGCTAGCTTCAGAGCAGAATTGTGGGATGAAGCATTTCAGACCACATTATTTCAAAATCCTTTTTAACATACAGAAGTATAGAGTTTCAGTCTGTCATTTTAGTTGAAAATCATTGGACTACAAGGTATAGACAAAATTCAGATGAACAAAAAAATGTTTTAAATGCTGAGAAATGCTAAACTATGGATAAATCTATAAAGCCTGAAAAAAGTGTCTGATTGAAATCTGATTATGAACCATTACTTTTTGTGACTTCAGGTGACTATAGTTAAACTGAAACTTCGAATAAAAGCTTTGATAAAACAATCATTACAAGATGTGATTGATACTAGACATAGGGTAAACAGGATAGGGTGCTTATTAAGAATATCAAGAACACAGAATATCAAGCCAAATGGAGTCGATGACTTTGGATGCCTTTTGCTACACTAATGATTCTATGATTCTAAGATTTTTAGATTCGTTTTCATTCAGATTTTTAAGTAGAAATATTCTTTCAAATAGGCTTCACATAAGTGTCACAGCTGATAGTTCCATTTGGTTTTGTTTTGAAAAGGATAACATATATATGAACACAAAAGTGACCAGAATAATTAGCCAAATTTTGACCTGAGGTACATACAGAAACGCGTGATTCCATTGGTCTGAGCTTTCCCCTTCTGTCTGCAACTGCTGCAACAGAGCTGTGACAGCTGCTTCACTAATGTAAGCAATATTAGATGTTTACAGTGATGAGGTGAGGAGAAACAGAAAGAAACTCAGTGAGAGAAACAGTAGATAGATGATTAGTGTGTCTCCCATACAGATATGGTACCGACTCTTGGCTTTAAGACCTCCTTGACGAGGCTGCAGCTCTTCATTGAGAGAGCCAAGAACCAAAGTCAAACCACAAGCATGTCTTCTTTATATACCAAAGCCTTCTTTACAGGAAACTGTGCTTTTTTGAGGCCCTGGCATAGGTAAAATACAGTTTTCTATCACATCCCTGAAAACAATGGGAAAAGCAGAATTTCAGGATAAACAGCTATGTGTACACATACCATTGCCCATTGCTTCTGAATAAAATACTACTTCACTTTTATCAGAAGTCATATGACTGAGTGAAAAATGAAAACAAAGGTTTTACAAGAAAATGTGTCAGAGGAGCTCAATGACCACTTTAACTTCGAGTCATTACCCATCCTTTGAACCCGGTAGCTGCATAAGTTTTCACCAGCTTCATGGTCTATCTATACAGCCCATGCCTCAACAGATGGATGTTGTTGGAAACTTCATACTGCTAAAATCAAGTGACTTCTACAGCTATCCCCTCATCCACTTAGCCGGTTACTTCAACACAGAAGCCAGTCAGATTGTTTAAACACGATTTAAACAAGAGTAATCACCTCAATAAACACATAGTCAGACCTCTGAAGTCGTAAAATGCCTGCAGTATTAAATCCCATGTATGTCTCTAGCATCATATGTGACCAAGATAACTCTTAAAATAAAAAAAAAAGTTGTGAAATCCAAACCAATTTAAGAAAATAAAAGAAAGGTTTATGTCCAAGTCGGTGCCTTGAAAATACTTTTATGCACTAAAGACTAGTTTGAACCAAAAGTCTTCTGATTTTTTGAATGATTTTTGAGTCACCTGATATTAACTATTGAGTTTCCATATTTAAAAATTTATAATAAGAGTTTGATCTGAGTTTGTTGGCTGAAGAAACATGTTTTTCCTTTCTGTCTTAATTAGTAAATAAAGTCTGATTTCCCTATAGTTTCTCAGGAGCCCTGTTAATCTCTTTGAGATTATTTTTACTGGAATATAATAGCTGAAAAAAAAATCCCTGCCAGAAGTTTCCATAGACATCTTATTCTTCTTTTAAAGTATTTTAGTTCTTTGCTTCTCTATTGTTGTAAAGATGACAGTTAACTAAGTTATTGAGGAAGATGAGGGCTATCACTGAAAAATAATCTGTATGATACTGAGAAGTGAAATCCAGAAAAGTCTTTTAGAATATTTACTTTTACATATGAGGATGATTCTGAGTTTTAATACAGAAATACTATTGTGCTTCTAAGACCTTTCATATTCATACACGTTTCAGAAGCACGAATAAAGGATAATAATTTAATAAAATATCTTTATGTACTGCAAGAACAAAAATTTATGACAACTCATATTTATTCTGTTTGAAGGGAACACTAAAACATCGCTCACAAATAAATCAGAAACTTCAGCAGTTGTCTTCTAGACCCTCTTGCCCATTGCCCCCTCAGTGTTTGGACTGCCTTCAGTTCATAGACAATAAATAGTGTGTACAGAATAAACAATAAGAATTTTTCTACATTCCTCCTTTCAGCATTGTACACAGTGTCAGGATATGAGTTTCAGTTCTTTTACAGATTTTTATAGTTTCAGAGGAGGACGGAGACTAAGAGAGCTAAAGAACAAACATTAATGACAATTAATTAACAATTAAAAATTAATATCCAGCCTCTAGCAGCCATCCCAGCTTTCAGGTGGCATCATATCATGTAGCATAGGCATCACCATTTCTGTCCCAAAACCAGTATCCCAAATAGAGTAAGAAAGAATGGACTAACAGAGTAGCACAGCATAGTGTAGATGGCATAGCATGGCAGGGCTTAGCACTGAATGGAACAGAAGTTTTCTCCTAGCAATTTTCAGCTGCTGTTTCGCTTTGTCTCATTTCCCAGGCAAACTAGGAAAAGATCCAGTTCTAAGATCACTAATACCAGCTTCCTTGTTACCAGTTCCTGACAGCATCGGGAAAATAAGACCCAAGTGCAGAGGATGAATATTAAAACAGATAAAATCATTCCTGGCAGTAATTAACAACAACCTACCTATGCATCAATTGTTTGATGAGCATCCTGGAGCAAAGAAAAATTAATGTTTTATTTTCTGCCTGAAGACTTTTTTTTTTCTGCAAGAACTTAGAAAATCTGTTTAGAATTGTTATTTTAAAAACTAGAGCTACAGTAACAAGTAGCAGCCCTGCTTTGATGTCAGCAGCAACTCTGTTTCTTTCTGTCATAGGTAAAATAAATGAAATGCTTTTGTAATTAAATAAATTGAAACTACTCCAATTATACTAGTCTCTAATGATACATTTTTTGCTGTGACATAAGTCTGATTTCAAGTCACTTTCAAGTAAATAAGAATGTTCAGATTAGTTGAGAATGTATAGGTAAGAACAATATCCTCACTGTTATGAGAACTGCAATTGTATTTCTTCTGTAAAATGAAGAGCTTTGAGTGTTTGGCTTTAAGTCTTGTAGATTTTGTTTCTAGTATGATATTTTCCCACTTGGTTCCAAAAAATACCATTCAGAAAGAAACTGTTTAGTTCATATCCCATTTCCTCAGAGATCATGCTTGTGAAATCTTCCATATGCAACAAATGTCAAGCACTTGTTTTTCCTGATGGAAATCTTGCCAGATGTTGGACGATGTTTTCCCAGAAGGAATATTTTTTGACTGTTGTTGCTGTCCGAGACGGAGATCGGCGAGGAACGACACTGATTCCAGTTTCAGACGAAAGAGGAATCTTTATTTAATTATATAAACGGGTTTTATATGTTAGTTCTCTGGAGTGGCACAAGGCCATTGGCCCCTTGACCATCCAGCTCTTTACATTGATTGGTTAGTTACCACATGAAGGATTTCCCTGATTAGTATAGCAACAACTTGCACCTGGAAGATAGTTTACAGAAACTCCCAACTGCCTCTCAGCCAGTGTCTGTGAGAAAGTAAAGACTTTCTCACAGACAGAGGCAGAAAGCTGGAGAATCCCTCTGCAACTCAGCTTTTGGCATCCACAGACTGTCAGCTGGTGCAAGAAGATTATCACAGAATAAGAATGATTAAGGTTGGAAGGAACCACAGTGGATTATCTGGAGCAACATCCCTGCTCAAGCAGGGTCGTCCCAAAGCACATTGCACGGGATTGTGTCCAGACGGTTCTTGAATGTCTCCAGTGAGGGAGACTCCACAATCTCTCCGGGCAACCTGTTCCAGTACACGATCATCAGTACAGTAAAGAAGTTCTTCCTCATATTCAGGTGAAACTTCCTGTGCATCATCTTCTGGATATTGCCTTTTGTCCTATTGCTTGGATTATGCATAATTTATTTTCTTGGTGGATTAAGCAGCAGAACAGGGCTTAAATGGGAGGTTGATTTAACCAATCTTTGTCATAATCCCATCACTCTCTTCTTTTTTTTTCTAAAAGCACTGGGCATTGACTCTCTACTAAGGACTGAACTGTGAGCTAGGTGATTACAATGTCCAAATGTATTCAGTTAATTCACATGTTTGAGATACAAACTAATTTCTCTATGGAGAGGAACAAGATCCCTCAGAGTGAAATGAGATGTATAACTGTGGTATTTCAACCATGTCATTGAACAGTATGACAAGTGCACACCGGGACATTCCTTTGCTGCTCCATGATTTAAGCACCACAGAAGCAGGTCTGTGGGCGTTGTGAGCTCACACAACCTGGTGTGAGCATTGTACAGAGCTGGCACATGATCGTATATGGGCCTTTACTGAATGTTAGTTACCTATATTCAAAAATGTTAGGAAAAGAGTTATTTCAGCAGCCAACAATAGTCTTTAATTAGTCAACATGGGATTGTATCAAAATTGTATCAGCATAACAAGAGTTTGCTGAAAGATTTCTAAGGCTTGTTCACAAAAATGTCTATGCTTCTCACAATTTAAACATATTTAGTATTTTCTTTTCTTAAAAGTGTTATAATGTTTTTTTTTACAAAAAGAGCACAAAAAAGTAGATACCTGAAAGTTTATAGGCATGTATGAGCGTGAAACACTAGGTATTTCAAGAAGAAATTTCTTCATTGAAGACAGGTAAAATTCTTTTAAATCTCACTAGGTTCATATCTGCATCATTAACTGTCTATATACCTTTAATGTGTATTAGGAGTAAAATATTTAGATACACCTAAAAAAGTCAATGAGATGGTCTTTGTATTTTAGAATCTAATTAGAGATAAAATATAGTCCAAAATGAAGTAAAGAAAATTGCATGAGAACTATGCAAAATTTCCCAGATGAAGGATATCTATGTAAATGCTTTTGATGTTTTTTATTTTCCCCAAACATGATTTTTAAAATGCCTACGTTTAACAATAAAAGAAAAGATACAGAGAGAACACTATATTAACTCATAATTTATTATGTAGTACCAGGGCCTTGCTATACCTACATTTTATAGCATCAGAGTAGCACACTAAGAGCTCTAGAACAGGTGGGCAAGCCAATAAAAGTTCACATAAAGAAAAGGAAATTACAGATGAGAGAAATGTTGGCTTGTGGTTTAGCAGATTCTGGTAGAGTCTAAAACCCAGCAGATGTAAAGAATAGATGTTATCGCTCATTGCCTGTAGTGAGTTTTCAATTAAACATAGTTAAAGCAGGAATAGAATTTTCTAAAGCACATGAATAGGGAGTTAAAAAAAAAAAATCTTTGTTTTGCTGCCTCTTCTTTTTTGGCGAGATGGTAGCATAACTTCTTGCCCTGAAGAAATCATGTTCTGTTCCATAGACTTCTTTCCATGAGAATATTATAAATTTAGGGATCTGCTTTAGGGAGAAGCCTACCTGTGGTTTTGTACTGAGCTCACTGGGCCCTGTTATCCAGAAAAGTCGATTACATAGGCTATACCTGAAGAACTGGTAGGGTTGTAAGCAGCCTTGATATGTCAAACTGTAAGAGATTACATCATCTGTGTGTCTACCACTGCAGAATTCACACTCCTGCCGTCATATGGCACCACTTTTAATTTGTGATAACACTTTAAAAAGGAATCAATTTTTTTAATTGCTTTTGTGATATTATAGTGTAAAAGCAAAAGTTTGGATTCATTTTGATATAGATATATCTCATATCTCCTCTCTTTATGGATGTCGTATAACTTCTCACAATTCCAATTTTTTTAAAAGACTAATTTCAATTTATCTCAAATTAAGATGCATTCAGTAATATCTTCTTGATTGTAAAAAAAAAATTAAAATTACGGTTTCAATGCCTTTTTATTAAAGTGATTATAAATTATTATAGTATACTACATTGCAAATCATCCTGTTAGGAAATGTTTTGATGTGTCTCCAAAATAAGATTAAAATTTCAGTATCAGAAATGAGTTCTGCATTGATTTCATAACCCTATATGGCACTATTTTAAAAGAAAAAAGTGCATTATTCTCCTCTAAAATCCTGCTTTGACACATTTGCAATATTAATAACGACTTTGTTTTCAAAATGCCAGAAGTTATTGACAAGAAATTAATACACACTCATGTTGTATATTTAACATTATTTCTTCTGAAGTTCAGTAATTTGCTGAAAATCAATACCTTGAAAGTAAACTTTATTCAAAATCCTGTCATCTCTGATCTCTGCCTTTCCTTGCAGCAGACAGATCTTTCCTGTTACTGGAAAACTTTCCATACTAGCCTCATTATGAAGCCTTAAATCTTCTTGGAAGCCACAATTTTTCATCCATTTTTTCTAAGGAGCTGGTCATCACAGCAATTTATCACTCAAATGAATACTAAACATGGAAAAATATTCCTGTGGCTCACGGCGTTTTTTTGTCCCAATAAAATGAATGCTGGTAGAAGTATGCAGCAATTAGCATAAAAAGTTTTTGTTTCCAAGGAAGCCACATTTGGACTACAGAGATAGGTGATCTTTTCAGCTCACTTTGAGTCCTGGAATCTTTAATTCTGTGATTTCTAACTAGAATAGAAAATAGCCTAAAGAAGGTTGTCTGGTCAGCACCCCAACAAAACCAGTTTTTATAACTGCTGAAGGCCAAATGTAAAAATATTAGGAAAAGACTTTTTAATACTTTTTCAAATTGTCCTTATCTCTTTGGATAAGAACTTCTTGTGGAAGTTTCAAATACTAAATTTATATCTATAGTGACCCTGAAGGAGGTATCAGAACTTTTTCATCTTATCTAAGTGCCTTTGCAGTTTATAGATAATTTTCTCTAAAGTTGATACGGAATGGGACCAAAAAGTCAGGATGATTGCTCCAAAAGAAAGAAATAAAAGGAATGAATAGAGGAAGGAATAAGAAAAGAAGAGGAGAGTAGTTAAAACAGTGTATCTTATTTTAAAGTGCGAACATAGTAGGGTATAATTAAGTTTTAGTGTTCTGCCTCATGTTAAGGACCTTTTTCAGTTTTCCGCTACAGAGCCCCTGCAGGTATCAAATGGGATCTGAGGTGACAATTCCTAATTTTATACTTTTTCATGATGTTGGAATACTGTTGGTGAGAGATCATAAGGAGAAAAGAATCTGCAAAAATTACTAGTAATACTACTGATAAGGTCGGATATTAAATGAAAAGTTCAGAAAACCCTGTGGTATCATGAAAATTAATTGAGAAATGACTGAAAAGCATAGTTCTTGTGCAGCTATCTGCTAATGAGAGGGGGAAGAAGTGATAAGTAGGCTGAGGGATTTGAACCAGAAAATACCTCTTTCAAGGAAACCTATCAAAATCGAATTCCCATGACACAAGTTTCAAGTTCTTTATGACCAACAGTCTGATTTCAATTGACTTGGAGAAAACTAGTGAAATATAGTTGGCTCAGGAAAGCCACATCATCTATATGTGTTGTAATGTATTTGAACCTTTTAGTGTGCCCCAGCCAAACCATCTTTAGTTATCAGCATACGTGGAAAGAGACAAAAATTTTAGTATGTATTGTATCGATCTAAAGTAAAAAGGGAGAAATGTAGGAGAACAAGAATGGGCTGTAGGCAGTCTTGACCTTGATGAGTCACAGCTGTTCTGAACCAGGTGCTTCTACTAAAGACCAGAGACCAGCTGAGCCTCAGAGGTAGCTCATAAGAGAGGGGAAAAGACCACAGAAGAGGACTACTAAGAAAGGACTGCTGAGACAGCAAGCAAGCGAGCAGGCAGGCAAGCAGGACTGAAGCAGCTACAGGTGACAGCAGCCTCTATTGCAGTTAAGAGAAAAGAGTTAAGGGTTTTTTTGTTGTTTAGCAACATATATGTTCACATTAGTCCAGTGAACATCTTGTTATAACACGTGAGACAGTCTTATTAGTGATGGCTCCTCAGTAAGAAAAGGTTACATCAGCTTATGTGTGGGCTAAACAGCATTTTCTACGCTTGCCAGCAATACATAAACAAAATGAGGAACTTGTTAATGCCACCGCAGTACTGTGTGTTTACATTTAAAATCAATATTTTCTTTTGCATCCTACTGTAGGTGACATATTCTTGGCAGTTAAATGTTTCAGTGTGGTAGATATCCTTATGAATGAACAATGGGGAAAAAGAATTTTAAGCTTTAGGTTTTCTAAAAATGCGGGTGTAGTCTTTATTAATCTATACAGTGGAATTACTTCTCATAAAGGCTGGTCCCTTTTAGCCTTTTCCTTTAGGACAGGGAAATGACACGTAGGTCAAAGCAAAACAAAGGGAAACAGCTTTTTTCTATGACCTTCTATGCTCAAAACCAAAATAAACCCACCAAAAAACGCCTCACCCAAAAAAACAACCCCAAGCTGTCAATATCCTAGAAAAGGGTGGGTTCTAAAGATTATTACGTAAAACAATAATTATAAATATAAGCATATATATGTCCCCAAGAGCTCAAAATATACTTAGCAAGGTTTTATTCTCATGCAACATTATGAATGACAGAAAAATACAAGAGCTGCTGCAGTGCTGATAGTTACTCATAGATAACTCACATTTCTACACAGCTTTTAGCAATTTCTCCACCATCTCAAAAATTCTTTTTCTCTGATCTAAGAAGCTGACCTCATCCAGCAAAGCTGAGAGGTATGACATCTTAAAGTTTACGAAGATAACATCAAAGTTGAGAGAAGAATAATGACGGTATGTTGAGGTGATTGTTTTACAACAGCATTTCCTCCTGTTTCAATTGACAGTATGCATGTCTTAAAGGACTACAGATTAAAATCAAGTGAAGCAAGGTAATTTCTCTTTTGTTTAGTATTTTACAAGACAATATATAAAGACATATTTAAAAAAGAAAATATTATGAAGGCTTTTTCCTCTTATCTTTTTCAAATCCTTTAGAACCATATGGTTTCTCTTTTTTCCCTAACATAGTGGTATGATTGAGAACCTCCTGAAGACTTTTTAAAAAAAATAATACTAAATTCTTATTTAACTTGAACCTTTTATTTTCAATTATTTTGAGGTTTTTTTCTTTCTTTCCTTTATCTTGCAGCTTGTTTTCATGAAACTCTTCAGAAATTAGTATTCTGGAGGTTCCATTCAGTTGTATTTGGTTTAAAATAACAGTTTTGAATCTGCCTTACTTCTCAAAAAAAAAAGATAACCTAGAGAATTATGAAAGTAATGAAAAACAAATTGATGTTTTTCTTTAAACCTGTCAGTTTTATGGTTGTTTAAACAAGTCTTAATGTCAGTCTAAAGGATTTAATTTACATCAGACTGTAGGTGGTGTTTTCTTGGCAGGCCCATATATTTCAAAAGGTTTCAGAAAGCATAAACATATGCAAGATGATAAATTGATATAACTTTTTTTTCCTAATACTGCCTGTAACTAACTTTCTCAAAACATTTGATTAGCATCCACATGTCTGCATTTTACACTCATGAACCAGAGATAACTTATTTGTATTTAATATCTCTTTTCCTTCTTGTATTTCTTCGTGTTAATTCAAAAATTTTTTTATCCGAGTTTCAGTTATGAGGAAGTCTGTGCAGAGGTATTCTTAGAAACACTGCTAGAAATAACAAAAGTAATAACTTTTTAGAGAGTCCGTACATCTGACCTGTAGGTTGCTTAGGAAAGTACCTACAGTCATTAAATGAATATGTAAAATTACAAAGCGTAGATTTCTGAATTTCTTCAATTACTATTAGGTCTGAATTGAGTAATTAGGTAATTTTTAGTTTAAAAAAAATTAATAAGGTCTTTCTTTTTCCTGACACAGAAAATAAGATACTATCTTCCTTCACAGTTTTATGTGTCTAATTTTGCTTTATGACTATTTACTTCCCAAAACCCCTGCTTCTTTAACATTTCTGATTCAGAGAATTTCAGAGAAATTATTCTTTCCCCATTGTAATTCATTGATTACACTGCCCATAGAAAAATAAACAAATATTGCGTAAGTATCAGAAATGTATTGGCTATGGAAACACTTAGAGAAAAAAAGCTGTGTTGAATATGTTTATTTGTGAAGACATGTTATGACTCTACTGAATCTAAACAGAAATTCAAATGACATGATGAAGAAAACAAGGTGATAGCATTTTCAGCCCTGAGCAGCAGAAACCAGTGAAACAAATTGTCCATCCACTATTGGGCAGCCATTTGTGAAATAAGTAATTGATTATTTAAAAGAAAAACTATATTGTAATGTCAGTACAGGAGGGAAGGAAAAACCAAGGACCTTTGACAAAAGGATGAAATAATCACTGAATCACAGAATCAGCTAGGTTGGAAAAGACCTTTGGGATTGTCCAACCTATGACCTAACACCACCTCATCAACTAGACCACAGCACTGAGTGCCACATCCAGTCTTTTCTTAAATACTTCCAGGGACTGTGGCTTCACCATCTCCCTTGGCAGCACATTCCAATTCCAAATCACCCTTTCTGTGAAGAAATTCATCCTAATGTCTAACCTAAACATCCCCTGGCACAGCTTGTGTACTCTTGTCCTATGGAGAATTGCCTGGGAGTAGAGACCCCGACCCTCACTTGGTACAGCCTCCTTTCAGGTAGTTGTTGTCAATGATAAAGTCTCCCCGGAGACTTTTTTCCTCCGGGCTGAACAACCCCCTTCTACTAGGTCTCCTCCTCTGCTGATGACAAGACAGGCAGAACTCCTCTGACTCCTGCTGAGCTCAGCACTGGAAAGGTGTAACTCCCCCAGCCTATTTGACTTTCACTCTCCCTAACACTCCTTAGCCTTTCCACTCCTTCCTTAAGCTCTGCCGCTAGACAGAGCAGACCCCTCACCTGCTCGCACCCTACGCGGTCTCTTTCGCGCAGTGCTCTGGTACTACCGGCAGGCTCTGACACTCCCTGCAGCCGGCGGCCCGGACACTGCGTGCTGGGGAGCTCTGTCCGGGTCAGCACACTCGTGCTGGCAGCAGCAGCAATGGCTTCTGACGGTTTGTAAATCATTGCTGCATCTAGTCAAGTTGGGGAAAAAAACCCAAAAAACCAACAAAACCGAACCAAAATAGCCCCCAGCCAAAACACCGCGCCCACCTACCACACAGCCCCCCACCAGGGGCTGGGAGGGTGGCTGCGCTCTCCCTGCCCGCCCTGCCCCTGGTGCCGCACCGCACCCTGCCCAGCTGCTCCTGCTGCCTGTGCTCCCCGGAGCCCTTTCAATTGCCTGCACATGGCCCTGCGACCACCCCTTGCTCACCTGAATGGCTGGCAAGAGCCAGCCAAACAAGGATCTTCCACAGGTACAAGAAAGAGAAAAGAAAGAATGGGGAAAAATATCCCAGTAAAAGAGAAAAGAAACCTAAGGCTTGTGTTTTGGGCCCTGAGATGAGAAGGCATAAAGTTCTTATGTTCTCCCTGTTCTGTATATTACAGAATCACATAACCACACATTACAGAAATGGAAATGCACACTTTTAGAAATATTTTCAGTAGGTAATCATAATGATTAATATATAATATCATAACAATATGGTTCCCTAAGGAAGTCAAAATGAGAAGAAAAAGCACATTTGTTTGTAAATATATCTATCACACTTATTAAAAACCTGACAAAAAACCCCAAACAACAACAACAAAAAAAGACTAAACAAATGAAACATTAAATAACTATGTTTATCCAATACACTATAACTCACCTCAGAGCAGTTCTGTGCACTGTCTTTTTTATTTTTTTTCTTTCTTTTCCTGCATTCGAGTCTTGCAGAGGTCCCATTGAATCATTTCACTTCTTTGAATTTTCCTATTTCTCCATATAATGTGTGTTTTTGTGGTACTTGTCTGGAAGGTATCTGTCACCTCATAGTCAGAACACCTTCAGAGCACTTACTTAAGTATTCCAAGTGAGTAATACCCAGCTCATTAACAGAACTACTAACCAATAATTCTCACTATTAAATGCTTTATAGAATATTTTCTTTGGGATATTACAAGCACATTAAAATACACTGAAACTTTTAACGTATTAAAAATGGACAAGGTTTTCCATTAATACAAACATCTGCAAATCAGAAGAAAGGAGTGAAACACAGTCAAGTGAAAATATATGTTACTGAAGAAAAAAATTTGAAGCAAATAATGAATGCAAATAGCCACAAATAGTCAGCAGTGGACTCCTGTGTTCTGCTAGCATCTCTTGGGAATATGTTACTGAAACCGCTGCTTTTAGCAATGACTCCTGTAGGACAGAGCAACAGAGAATTGAGGTTGCCCTTTGCTGGATGCAATCAGGTACAGGCCCTGCTTGACATAGGTAGTTAGGGCAGTCCTATTGTTTTCAATCAAAACAGTGGTTGATGTAGAAAGAGACAATTGTAGATTAAATTTCTGGGGTTTTTTAGAGCACTGCAAATTCTTTGGTATCCTAAATGGGTTGGTTAAGATTTTCTTAATTTTTCCATTTCATTTTATTACACACCCCTGCATAAATGGCTCCTGTGTAGCTGCATCTCTGTCTACTCAAGTGTCTGTAAATATCCCACTGTTCTCAAAACAAAAACAAATCTCAGGAAACCTGCAAGTCTTGTTTTTTCATTAAAACAAAACAATAATAATAATAAAAAAGTTCTGAGTTCTTCTAAATAGGTATACCCAGGAAATATCAGCCTGACAAAGCCTACATATTTTCTAAATATTTTTCCCTTCAACTTCATCAAGGTTTGAAGAAAAAGAAAAAAATGGTTCTGCTATGAAATAGAGAATGCAGAATTTCAAGGACTGTTCCTTCTTTTAAAAGTGACATTATTTGAAGAATTACCAATGAAACTGATAGTAGCTTCAGTTCCATTTATAATTGAAGTAGCTGCTTGAACAGCCTCCAGTACTATGCAAATGTGCTGCACTAGAAGAATTTTAAAAAAGACAAATTATGGGTTTTTTCCTAATCAGAAAAAATTAAGATTTTTCTGTCTTCATGTTCACCAGTTTTCTTCAGTGCTTTTATTTCTATATAGGAAGGTAAATGAAACCTCTTAACAACAGTAATGTCTACACTTCAGTGTAATATAGATAAAATTAAGTTTATGACAATAATTATTCTGAATGTGTATTTCATTACCAAGTAATTACCCAGAATTTTAAATACTAGTTGAAATACATTCAAATCTGTCTTCAAAAAAAGTATTGTAAAACACAGAGAATTTTCTAAAAAAACTATTTAAATAATATAGTAAAGTAATACCTGCTTCTGGCCTAATTTTTTTTTCCTCTGAGTGTATATTATCTTGCTTTTGCAACTAGTCTTAATAGCATTACATGTAATGATCAAAATGTAAATGTTGACTCAAGAAAATGTTTGTTTTTTACAAAAATTTTCTGCAGGACAGATATTGTTTTATACATATAAAAGACCACAATAATGAGATTTTAAAAAATATTTTTCTAGATTAATATTTACTTCATATTTGAACTGGTTAAAACTAAGTAGCATTTGGGATAAATTTAATTTTAATAAACTAAAGTAATAGGTTAACTATGAGTAATTTAAAATTTAAGTATATATATGTAAATATGAAGACAAAGTATTTCATATTATTGTGTTTCTAATATAGTAAAGTTTAGCATATAATGTTTTTATCTTGGATGCAAGCAGTTTTATTACCCGAATAGTGTACAGAATGTAAATACAAGCTGGTTTCTCTTGGCTGTATATTTTAAAATTTTAAGGTTAGAAGTTGCATGGTAAAGGCATCAAGTGAACAGGTATTATCTTTTCCTTTTATTTTTCCTATTTTTTCAATGACCTCCATAGAATATTATTGTACGTATTTTTATTCATCTATTATGCAAATAGATTTGTGAGTTTGGGGTGAACTGTTGTGTGAAACACTAAAAGATGACCGCTGAAAAGGCCCAGCACATTATAAAAATTGCGAATTTAGTTTTCCATTGACATTTTCTATTTTGGCATCTTAAAAAGAGTGGAAGTTGATTTCAGCAGAACATCCTGAGGGGAAATTAGTTCATTTTGCTAAAGTATCTTAATAATTACAGTGACATCAAGGTTAATTGCTTAATCTGTATTGCCATAGTGCAGTCCTGTAGAAATCCCAACACAATCTGTTCTATAATTAGTGCCAGAATACCCATATATAGAACAAGCTGTAGACTAAATAAATAAATAAAAACCCCTGATATGATTAATAAATACGATTTACCAGGGTGTGTGTGTTTGTGTGCGTATATATATGTGTGTGTATATAGATATATATATATATATACACACACATACATACATGCAAAGGGAGGGGAGGAGATTTCAGAAAACAGAGGTTTTGCAAACGCAGTATATTAAACCCTTGAGGACATATAAATAGCTGAAGTAGAAAATAACTTCAAGCAAGATGTTTTATCTCCCTATTGTTTTCCAGCTCCAGAATGTACTTGCCATCCAATGCCATCAGATTTGCATCAGGTCCCATGCTTTGCTTGTTCCATGTCAGAAACTAAGTGGTCAGAGTTTAAAAAGTAATTGTGAAGATTCTTCTACTTCACCTTTTGGGTTAATTTCAATAACATTGCCTATTGCTGAGCTTACAGATTTGTATTGCTTTGGCACACTTCATTAGCACATGATCCCATGTGGATTTATTGACTGTTCCAATTCTGAAGATGTGCCATACTGAGGGACAATGTGGTGCCCCTGATAACTCAGGATGACATGATGGTTCGCTTCCCACTCTCTTCTCATTTTTGGAAACTGTGAGACCATTTGCACATTACTCCTTCATATTAGTCATTAGTTCTTGCTGAATGCTTATTATATCTGAGGCACAAGCTGTGAGTTACCCCTTGTTAGCTAATATAGTCTTCAAATAACCAGTATCTGCAGACAGAAACCAGCTGTTTAATAGTTATCTGTATCATTGATATAATTTTTCAAAAGGGTTATAAGGAGAAATTTTAAGGTGTTTACTAAGCATTTAGCAACATACAAAAAGAATTCTTCTTTTAATGACCTTTAAAGAAAAAAAAAATTCTACAGACTATAGCTCTCCCATTTTTACAGAAATTGGGATAAGTAAATCATAGCCAATACCAATTTCAACTATATACCTCTGAAAAATATGGCAATGGAACAAAACATGTTCTATCATCCTTTATTGTGTTTTGTACATCAGAACTGAAACATAAAGTCTGATCCTTGAAAAGAGACTTTTTACACATCCTAAGGTACACATTCCATTTTCAGTGTTAAGCCCATCACTCAAAAGTTGGCATCACTGTGATAAAGCCTGATAATAATTTATCGTTTTAGATACTATGACTTTTACTTTAAGGGAGTTGATGAGGCAAATTAACTTTAATTTTAAAAAGGGGAGAAATATGTCCTTACTGCGCAAGGACATATTCTCCAAGGAGGGATCATTAAATAAGGAAATGTTTCCAATGACACATACTTTAAATTATGCCATATGTAAATTTCAAAATACCATTTTCATTTGTCTTACCAGTATGTATTTATGTAACCTATTTGAGTAATTTTGAAGACATTTCTTTGCGTCATATAGATGTCACAGATAGATACAGCTATGGAAATGTTTTATATTTGTACCTCTGAACTTGGCAACTTTTAAAATGGCCATTTTTTAAACTAAGACAACGATGTCAAAAATAAAATGAAAAAACCTTTCATTTTCCTACATTTTACTTAGTCATAGCCTCTTATTCAGTGCCTAATCATCTCCAGGGAAACATAAATTAACTCTCCAACATCTCCAGCATTTTTCATTTCAATGTTTTTTTGGCCAAACACCACTTTAATTTTGAATGTTCATACTACACAGCGGGAATTTATGCTATTTATGAGGCATTTACCATAGCATTTGAGAGACTGTTGTTTAGAAATTTCACAAGAATCTCTTTCACCTCAACATAAATTCTGTTCTTTCAACTCACTTTAAAAAGGCAGTTGCTAACCTAATAAGTTTATTTTGGCAGTCAAATTGTAATTAGTAACCTGCAATACTGTCAAAGAAGAAAGCTGAAACTTAGCACAGCAGTGAGTCTATACTTTAAGGTAATTGCAGCTTTCTTTTCCACACAAGTCAAAACAGTAACAACTTACAAAAGACTGAGAGTCTAAATAATGCCCTGAGCTTTTTAAAAAGTTTATTTGAAAGTGCTTGTACCTGAATAATATTATTTGGGTCTCTGTTTTCCTTTCTTTGTTACCATAAATACTGCTTAGAAAAGTTTTGTAGCTCATAAGACACCATGCTGATTGATATCAGGTGGACATAGAAAACTACTTGCTAGCTTTGCGGATTACTTACTGCAATTATTGAACTTTATCCTTTATTTTTAAAGTGCATGGGTCCATTTGGTTAGTGCTCCCTGACAAATTTCTTTGGTGTTCTTTCAGAAATATATACAGGAGAAGTTGAGGTAAGACCTGGTTAAATAAGAATTAGCTGATTTTAAAACTGCTAACAAGCTGACTTTTACTTCAGATTGCTTACTTTTGATTAGAGGTGCCCATCAGACACAGGTAACTGCACCATGTTGTGTGATTTCAGATTTTGGTAAGAAACTTAAAAAAATAATATATTTTTTTATTTGTTTTAAAATCATCAAATATTAGATAATAAAGGATTGTTTATGTTTGCTAAGTAATACAAATCTACATTCATATTTAACTAATACTAAGCAAGTTTTTTGGGGACTTTAATGTACAACATTAAAGAATGTGTTTACAATGTTCCTGCTGTCATTTTCACTGTGAAAGATACCTGCTGTTCAGCCTTAAAAGGTCACATAGTCTTGGCTCCCTGACTTAATCAATATAAACTACATGTCTCTGCATCAGAATAAACAGCCACTGCTGCCTCTTCTCCTTCTTCCAGATCAAGTACTGTGCTATTTCTGATCTCCTCTTGCCTCTGGGTCAGTCTTTTCCCACATTCATAGTCAGTGCGTAGGGTGACTGTAAAGACAAAGAGAACACTGGAGCAATGTTAATGTAGTTGTATATGACTGATTGGACAACCTCAGCAAAAATTGATCTTCCTGTCACCCCTTTGAGTCCACTAATGTCATGTTGTTTTTTCAAAGAGACTTAAGCGTACTTGATAGACTTGTTCTCAGGTATTTCAGTCTAACCTCAGAGGGAGTAAAGGGTAGGGTGATAAGCAAGGTCACGGGCTATTGAACTGAAATTAATTAAATGATGAATGGCCTTTCAAGATAATTATTATCATACAAGTATTTCAGCACATTTCTGAAGGCCTCCTACTCAATGCAGGATCATATTCAGCTGGGTTTTGATTACCTCCAAGGGTGGAGACGATACAACCTCTCTCAGCAACCTGTTTCAATGATTGACCGCTATCACAGGCTTTTTTGTTATGGTTGACTGGAATTTTCTTGAATTTATGCCCATTTACTCTTGTATGTCACTGGGTGTGACTAAGAAGAATCTGGTTCTAAGTCCTTTACTCCTACCTGCCAGAAATTTGTAGACATTTTTTCTATATCTCTTTCAGTCAGCCTTGCATGGATTTTGTGGGGTGTTTGAAATGGGTTCAAGGGTTTCTTTTTTCATTGTTTAGTTGGGTTTTTTTGTGTGTTGTCTCTGTATGTGTGTGTGGTTTGTTGTTTTTATTTCTCATGTAGATTGCTCATGTTTTAGAATTACAGTTACTTGAGGTCAGAGAATAAAATCTAAGACTGCACTATAATTATTCTATTAGATAGCAATGGAAAACATTTGAAGACAAATTTCAGATTATATGTATTTCAGTTCATTGCATTACAGCTTTAAAAGCTTTAAAATATTCAGTCTGTATTCCTGCTGAATTTGGGAGTGTATTTAAAAGAGACTGGCATTCTTAGTCTACTGACAGTTTAAAAAATTACCTTGACAGAATGCATTTCTTTAAAAGCATGATGAAAAGGGAAAACTGTAATTTGGACCTTTTCAGATCAATCTGTAGATCTGTTGAGTAATAAACCATGTCTTTTGGTGTAATTGTTGGGAACACATACAACAGCACTTGTGGCAGTGCAAGCAGCTGGAGCCGCTCTGGCCACTCAGACCAGCTGCAAGCTGTGGTGGTCGAGAGCCCAAACCGAAGGTTTCACTTATAGTTAGGGTGAAAACCCACAATCCCCCAGTTCAGTTATCTGTGTAGTTTGATGTTATTGGTTTGTGTTTCCCCCTCCCAGTTTCATGCAAATTGTTACGAATATTCATTTCCCCTCGTTAATATTCATTGTTTCTGGAAACTTCTGTTGCACTCGACACCCCATTGGTTCTCCCTCCAAGCCCCTCCCATGTGTTATCCCTATTGGTTCAAGTTCTGTAAGCCCTGCCTTTCATCCCCCATCCTATTGGTTGTATCCCTTAACCCCACCTTCCCTGGTCCCCATATAAAACCCGCTGCAAACCCCTCAGATCTGGCTTCTTGTCTGTCGGTTCACAGAATAAATCTGCCAGTGGACCATCAAACGAGGTTGTTGTGGACCATCAAACGTGGACCATCCCCTCTCTACTTCTTTGTACTTCTTTGTATTACTTTTTACTTTCTGCCGGCGTGCCTTTCTAACTGCTTCAGAGAAAACCCCTTTCAGGTGAGGAGCTCGGTCTCTGCCTGTTTTTGTGAGTGTCTGCCCTGGGAGAGAGAGAGATCTCCGCAGCTAACCTCCGGGCTTTTGTGTGGAGCTGAGTGCTGCTTTAAGCACCTGCATAAATGGAGGAAACTTTCAGATATATTTCTAAGAAGTTTCTGTACACTTCGAGTATTAAGAAAATTGAGGCCTACACATACATTTTGTTCTATCACTGTTTCAACTCCTCTAAGTCTGTGATAAACTTTTTCTCAGAAAAGTGGGACCTATTTTCTTGTGCAGGACTGTTATTCACAGGTCCCTTTATCCTGAGTTGTTTTGTTAATCAGATATGTAACACAGTTTTGCAAACAGTAGTAGTGGCACACAGGTGTGTTTCACAGTTCCGGAGTATTCTGAACCGCGTATCTACAGTTCCACAGTACAGGAAACACCTAAAGTCAAAGTTATTGTCAAAGGAAAAGGATTGTATGTAGCATGAGATGACCATCCTTTGGGGACCAACTGAAGCATGACTGTTCAAGTCTTGATTTGGTGTTGCTTCATTCTGGGAAAAAAAAGGGGGTTGTGGATACTGATAGATACAAATTAATCAACTCAAATTAATGACTGTTTTTCTGTTTTGTTTGTTTGTTTTTACTTTTTATTTACTTTATTTCTTCTGAGTTAATTGAGGAGTACTGTGAATATTTGGTGCCTTGTCAGGTTTGGAGTCAGGACTATTATATAAAAGTAGAAAGATTTTGAAGGGGTTTTTTTTTCCCTCAAAAATTCTTTGTTTATAAAAACTGAATAGCATAAATTGCCATAGTCATTAAAGGAAAAAGTAACTGAAAGATATTTCATGGTCTGAGTTTTACAGAAGGTCAGACTAAATTATCTAATTATTTCTGTTAGCACAAATTGAAATCCATTGTTGCACCTGAGAAGCCAAAATACAAAAGTGAAGACAGACAAGTGAGACTAATGAGAGAGCTTAGAATTTTGACTAAAAGTATCTCTTTTTGGAGAAGCATCATGCTAAAGTCTGTAGTCCTCCCAATGTTACCTATCTGCTGTTGAGGAATACCTCTGGTCTAGGTAGCTGGGCTCAAAAGCTGCAGATGGAGATGCAGATTGAGCTTGGGTAGGAGCCTGAGACAAGAGACTGTGAACAGTCAACCTTTGCGGTAACAAAGGGAACCAAGATGGGTGGTGCCAGCCAGGTGATGGGCAGACCTTTTGGATAATAAAGGAGATGAAGGGGGGGTGACAGCCAGTGAGCTGGATGGACACGGAGAGGGGCAGGAGCGGGGCCCCAGGAGGAAGAGCGATACTTGTGGACAGACTGTGGGGGTGTGAAAGCCCAGGGGTTCCTTTGTTGGGGATCTCTCCTCAGAAGAACCAGCTTGAGCTGTTTCTGTGTCACTGTGCTGTGAATAAATGGCTTTATGGAACGAGACATCTGAGACTCTGCGATGGGAAACCTGGGATGGAACTGGTGAGGAAATCTGGTCTGTCTGGGTGTGAGTAGGGTGTGCAGGGAGTCAAGTGGGCTCCCCTCGGGTCACTGGAGCCACTGCTGCGAAGGGGCTCTGGTCCCAGCAGTGAAAGTCTCTGGCCTTGGGAGTGGGCCTGCCAGAGAGGCTCGAGAATGGTCAGGCTGGGAGGTTTCCTTAAGAGTTCCCTGACACAGTTTCTCATCTTCCAGGTTCCAGCAAAGAGAAATAAGTGTTGCCTAAGTTGATTAATTACACTGAAATCACATTAATCACATTAATCATGAGATGATTCAGAGAAAGAAGTGACAAGTAGCTTTCCTTTAGGTTTTGCTTTTGGTTGGTTGAAGTTAAATGAAGAAAAACCCACCACCTGGTTTGGTCCTCTGTATCTTTGTTAGAATTAGGTGTGACTCTGATTTTTTTTTTTTTTTTTTTAAATTTTATTTTAGAAATATATTAGACACTCAGGTCAAGTACAGGGGAAATTTAGAGGTTTGCTTTAAAGGAGTTTCAGTCTATACTTGCAAGTCTGGTCCTTAGACTTCTGTGTCACACAGTCTCAAATCACTGTAGAAAGAATAGAGGGAGAGAAGGACGGTGTGTGCAGCTAAGAAATTCAGGGTTAACAAAGAAGAAGCCAATCTAAGTTTTAGAGAGACCACTATGCTGTTTATAAAATTAAAAAGGTTCGTTTAAAGAGAAAGTAAAATGCAATTATAGAAAATAAATGTCCAAATTATGATTTCAGAATACATTATTATGTTTCTCATAGAGCATAATTATAGTTGTGTCATTTTCTCAGTTATATACAAGGTTGTAGCAGCACTTACATTACATACTCTATATTTCAAGGGTTTACAGCTTGGCAGCAAGAAATTTACTTAGCAGTGGAAATTAAGATACTAAGTGTCAACCACAGAACACATTATTTTACAGTGGTTTTTTTATGCATGGGAGTGTAAGACAAAAAAGGACAAAGTCGCTGACTGGGCCAGAGGTCTGTTATTTTGGCACTGCAGCTACAAATAACAGTGAACCCTTACTATCTTCCTAAAATTACCATTAATATTCACCAGTAGATATGTTAAAATGTTACTGTCTGGTATGATACAAAGTTCTGGGGTTTTCAGGTACTGGAATATAACAAAAATAAATATGTTCCATATTTTCACCACATTTGACAAGAAAGGATTATCTTTTTCTCCTGGTTTTGTTTGCTTATTTTTGTTGCTCTTGGTTTCGTGGATTTTTTTTTTAATAGACGTATTTTTGCTACTACAAGTGATTCTCAGTTCAAGTTTTCATTCACATCTACTGTCCTTTTTTTTTCACTTTTCCTCAGAAACTGATATATTAGTTTCAGTCCAGAAGTTTTCTCTGCTCTTCCATGTTTTCCCCTTGATTTTATTACTTTCTACACACATAGAAATACAACTCATGTGTTTATATTAAATAGAAATATAAAAATTAATATATTTTTTTAATTGTCAGTCTTCAGTTAACTGCTCCCACTTAGCCTCTGCACAAAACAACCCTGTAAAAATTACTCAGAAACAGAATCAGAATAATGATTTGTTTTCACATATTCTGAAAGTTTAACTGAAGTCCACAACTCAAAGAATTGCTGAGAAAGTTACTCCTGGTTTCTAATAGTTTCGATCTACAAATAAATTAATTTGGTGCAGACTGATAGTAATCTATGCCTTTAATCAATTGTACTGTTTGAGCAAGGGTCATTTCGGTTTTCAAGTACAGTTTATTTCTTTAGGGGAGTGCAAATATGTTCAACATAATAGGAACACTTAAATATTTACATAACGGAAAGATCTTAATTATTTTATAAAATTAATATTTCTTTTTGACATTGTGTTTAGGATTTTTTTATTTTTCTTATCATGTCTGTTTTTTTTTTTAAGACTATGTCTTTGCTGAGACAATAATTTCTGGGGCTAATTTTAGTTATTTATGTTTTAAATATTTGGCTGGCTTTTAATTACTATGAGAAATAAGTTCTTTTATTTTTTTTTAACCTGGTAACTTCTGACTTTATTCAGTATAGAAATTTGACTTTATTTTTAATTCTCTGAAGTAATTTCATTGCATATTTTCATCTCTTCATATATAGATTACAATCGTGAAGACTCTTCAGAGACACCTACCTGCATACAAGTCTGCAGTATCTGAGTTTTATTGTTGAATACTAAAAAATTTGCTGTGCAGCACTAGCAGACATGCAAATAAGCTTTTCTGTTGACTGTGCATAGTATACTGGTAGCATGAAGATGTATTATAAACTCACTGAAAGTTAAAAAGTGAAGAGTTATTTAATCTCTGACAAAAATATCTACAAAAATCTATGAGGTTTTACCAGGATTTCTTTCTTAGGAGCCCCCATCTGTCCCTATTTTATTTTTAGACCACATTTCAGCTGTTGGTTTTATATTCAAATGTGTTGTCTCTCCTGCTCCCTCTGCTTGCAAATGCAGTCACATATATTAGAATGCCTCACATAATGTGAATAACATTCATAAGAACAACAAAAAAATCCCAGAACTACTTATTCATTTGTTGTCCTACAAATAGTTATAAAAAGGGATGCAAACTAAAGAGACAGTAAATAGAGATTCATAAATTATGGAGACTGGAAAGCCTATTTTGGAAGTTTTTTCTTACACAAACTGTGAAATTTAGAACTTAACTTTTGTGTGTGTATGTGTATACAAGCTATGAGACTGTGCTCTTCACTTTTGCTACAGACATTTTCTCAAAAAATAAAACCTATATTATGGAGCAGTTTTCTGCATAGGCCTACATTGAACCTAGTAAGATTGCATGTCACAGGGAAGAGGTTATGGCCTGTGAAGCAGGTTTCTGAACTAAGAGTCAGCGTTGTAGAAGAAGTAGCTAAGAAAATTTTAACATTAATTTCTTGCTGTATGGCTTTGGAGCCTTCTTAGACTTGGTCATCATTTTGTCTTGGCAGCTCTTATAAGCAGTCTGTAGATATCATATTGAGGAATTTTGGTTTTTTGGTTTTTGTGTTTTTTTTTTTCTGAGAATATGAAAGAGACACACTCAAATGATCTATGTAAATAAAAAAGGAATGATCTGTTTAAATTTGTGTATCTTGGTGTTTAGTGTGATTACTGCAGTTTTTCTTCTGTGGTATTTTTAATGTTTTAGAACATAACTTACTATTCTCACTTGTTTACACAACAGGAATGATTAGATAATCCTGCTACACTGCAAAGAAGTGGTGAATCCATAATTTCATTTTTAATGCTTGGGTCAGGGTATTTGAAAACTACATAGTAATGAGTCATAAGAAAGAAAGACCTGAGGCATCCAGGTGTGTGCTGAGTCTACATTGCCTTGTAGCAGAATGCTTAGACTTACATGTTTCCTTGGTTAGATGCTAAAAGAATATAGTCCATTCACTGTATAAAATACTTCTGTATGTAAAACTGCGTTTTTTAAATGTGATAAAATTTGCTGACATATGTAGAATTGGGTCAACCAAACACCATTTGCTGCCTAGAAGGAAGTTACTGCATACCAGCTTAGAAGTTTGATAGCTAAGGTAATTTGAAATCAGCTCATAGAAAATTAAAGAACACATACTTGAGGTTCCATTTCAGTTGTTTTGTTCCATTTCAGTAATCCTTTTTGCCAGTCTCTCACAACCATTGTGACCAGCTGCCAGATGGATGTAATTCCATTTACCACCCCTCTCTGGGCTTGACCACTCAGCCTGTTTCTAACCCAGCAAAGGGTACACATTGTCCAGGAGAAAGCTGTAACTGAAACATGGAAGCAATGTTCCTAAAACAGGATAAAGCAAATATAGTTCAAACAACATACAGATCTCACTTAATGAATATAGTACTAAAAAAAAGAAAAAATAGTCACCACCCCCAAAACTCGTAATACAGGCTAAAAAAACCAAAAAAGCAAAGGAAAGTGAAAAGGGGAAAAAAACCCCCCAAAACTCTGCAAGAAACCAAATTGTTCTTGGTAAACACCAGCATAAAATACTGGTGTAACCAACATTAGAAAAATTGAAGGTATTTTTATCACACAGTTTGATCAGCAGCTATATGATGTGAAGGAGAGAGTGTTGCCGTGTGGATATAAGCAATCCCAAATACAGTGTGTATGCACTAATACACAATGTGTATCCTAAATATTTTTATTGTCTTAGGAGGTCATCCTCATTCTGTCAAGTTAGTCCTGGAAACAGGCTCAACAGTCTCTATACTGACATAAATCCATTTAGGCAAAATGCTTTAGAGGTTTGTGATGTACTAAACCTAGATTCAATCCAGAGAGCTACTGAGGAGCAAACTTCCTGTGGTAAACTGTTTGCAAGTAAATATGACTTCTATTTCCTACTGAACACTTGCTGGATTGAATAATTGTGCACAGTGATCTTCACACCCTAAACAAAACTGATTTTCTGCTATGCTTGTGCAGATGGCAAATAATTTTAAAACCACTTAACACCATACTATCAGCAAAACCTGAATTCTGCTAATAAAAATAACAGTGTTAAAGGAAAAGTCCTGTTTGAAAAAGAGGTTCACTCAGAGAATTGACTGTCATTTTAATAGTAGTTATGTGTTAGAGAAATTTTAGCACCATTTTAAGTGAGAGATATTGTATTCAGTGGCTTCATTTAGTTCTTAGACAGTAAGGAAGACGTTGAGTGTTCCTGATGAGGTTAAAGGATTGAATTTGGTTTCAAAAACTGCTGCATTTGCAGCCATCCATTTCCATGAACTGAGAAATCGTTTGCAGTACTTGATTTGTAAAGGAAAGTTGTCATTTTTTTTCTTATTTTATGGGTGCTTGACACTAAAGAGTGCTACTAAATATCACATGGATCTCAAAACATATGCAGATCTTTTCCACTTTAAATGGGAATATACAGGCTGTCATCAAAGGTACTGAATTATTGACAATCTTTTAATTTTTTTATGCTACACCTTTATTGCAGATAGAGAAGATTCCAGACTACACCTTTAGTAGATCTCCTTTCCAGTGCAAACACACATTCAAAATATAAGTAAGAACATTTCATGCTCTGTGTGGAGGTGAAGTTCTCAAAAAAATATTCTAAATAGCAGTGTCTGAGACCTATTAGAATTTCTTTAAGAACTGCTCTTAGCAAGTCCATGTCAAGTCAACATTGGCTTTTTACCCTGCTGTGTTACTTTCATAATCTGCAACTCCAATATAACTGATCTGCATTTGTACTGCAAAGGCAGTCTGAAGTAGTAGAAGTGTCTCAGCAGGCTGTTTAGTGTGCATCAAAGGTGTCTTTTTCTGGAAACTGAAAATGATTATTTCTTGTTATATAAGACCAGTTTACACTTGAAATAAACTATCGTCTTCATTTTTAAGCAATATAACTACTTTGCAAAAGAAATAACTGATTGTAACTTCCTGCAAATTACTGTAGTTACAGAAGAGATTTCACAAAGAATGTCATCTCAAGGACAATACATTCTGTTCAGGCTCTACAGGACCACACAGTGTGAGAGAGTAAAAATATTTTTACGGATGACCTACGTGTGTGCAGATAATGGGGTTGATTAAATTCGTCTGATATATGAAATCGTGTAGATCATTCTAGTCAAAACAGGAGTTCTTCAGTCTTGAAGTCCTTGTGAATGTGTTTTGATTGCCTGCAGACAGAGCAAATACAACTTTGCTGTAGTCACTTGGAAAATTACTTTTGTTTTCACCAATGAGCTTTCTTTCTGAACAGTGATATTTTAGCAAAACATCACCGAACACAATATTTTTGTAAAAAAATTATGTAAAGGATCTTCATCTGTCTTTCAGATATACTAATATCCACATATGTTGGCTATTTGTTCAAGGAGAAATAAAACATTCTCAATATTAATTTGCTTCATATGAAGTTAAAATTTTAGTAAGTTTTAATAGGAAGACAACTGAGAAATTTACTAGCATTAAGATCTGGTGTTTCATCCTTCCACGGAAGGACATAAAACTGTGGTTACATTATTGTTTTCCAAACAGGCTTGAAACTCACTGAAGCAAGTGACTTCATGATCACTTTCATTCCCAATTTCCATTTGCACCACTATTTGTTAATCTGGTGAGCCTCATGCTTAGACCCTCCATGCCACGGGGACATTTTCATTACACAGCATGTACAGGTCAGCACTGAAGACCATGGCCTAATCTGTTTCGCTCCTTATGTTTTAAATTCCAGTTTTTACTTCTTGATTCTGGATTTCAAACTCCCATGCTCCAGGTGGACTTCAACAGAAGAAGAGATGTGTCTTACGTTTTATTGTGTTAGTCTGGGTTACCATACAGCTTTACTTCATCTTCCTTGCTTTGGCAAGCAAGGAAGGCCTACAGCCTCTTTCCACTATGAACTTTCACCCAGACTTGCAAGCACATTTACATTGGACAACATATACTTCTCAGCTTTGTCTACGTTCACTACGCACTTCACAAACTGCCACATAATTGTGGTCTCCAGCTAAAATGTGTAATTGCAAAGTTATTACAAGCCACAGAAAAAGTTGTTTTCACTGTCAAAACTGTAAATGAAAACTTGATTAATCTGTTAACAGTGCTCTACCCTTCCCGTGAGCATTTTCAAATCCTTTGTTATCACCCAAAGTTTATCGGACTTTTCTTTTGTTTGCAGAAACTATTGGAGCTTTTTTGAATGCAAAATGATTAGGCCCACTCCTAACAACTAAGATTTTGTGCTACGCGTCTCAGGACAACTAAGTTTTGAAAAGCTAAATTTTTGTCACATGCTTTTTCTCTTTTCCTGAGTCAAATAAGTTCTATATTTCTGGGATGGAGGTTTTCTGTTTATAAATCTTGTTTCTCAACCCTCTGCACTACACACCATTTCCTTTGATTATAAAGCAGTGTTACTATTTGATGGTGAGAAATTTGTCCTCTTTTTAAAATGATGTCTAGAAATGCACTAGGATTCTTTCTTAACCACCCTTTCATTAGTTAAAAAAATTACTTTTCATTACTCTGAATTGATATGTTTTACATTTCTGTTTAAATAAGAGATAACGGATAAATGCCTTCTGTTTTTTAGTCTGACTGTGCTTGACTGACAGCCCAGTAAATAAGTAGCTCCAGGACAGAGAATATCCCAGGACAGAGAATATTTCAAGCTGAAAGTGACCCATAAGGATCACTGAATCCAATTCCCTGCTCATCTTAGGACCAAGATCATTGTCCAGATGTTCCTTGAACTCTTGACAGGCTTGGTGTCATGACCCTTCTCTGGAGAGCCTGTTCCAGAATCCAATCACCCCCTCAGTGAAGAACCTTTTCCCAATGTCCGTCCTGGACTTCTCCTGATGCAGCTTCATTCCATTTCCTCTTGTCCTACCCCACAGAGAGAGATCAGCATCTCCCTCTGTGCTGCCTGCCTTCAGGAAGTTGTCGGCTGAGATGGGGTCCCCTCTCAATCTTATCCAAGTTGAATAAGCCAAGTGAGCTCAGCTGCTCCTTATAAGCCTTGCCCTCAAGGCCTTTCACCATCTTGGTCACCTTCCTCTGGACACACTGTGCACATGTCCACTGTGGAAAGCCATGCTTATTAAAGCATGTCTTAGAAACTGTAATGTTCATCATTCCTTGCAAATGTTGAAATCATGGTGATGAGGTGAATGGTTTTAGAGATTATTGACAGAATTTCCTCACTCTTCTTCATGCTGTAAAAAAGATAAAAAACATACTGCAGTCGAGTTATGAGTTACTGTTATAATAATTGTAAAAGTATTGCTCCCTGTGCTAAAAGACAGCTCTAATACACCACTGAGAGCCATGTACAGAGAGATTTTCTCCACTTTTCCTCTTTACCTATGAAAAACCTCAAGATGCCTTTTGGGCTTTTGCTAATTGTTAGTGTATGTGTCATTTATCCAAGAAAACATGTACTTTTACTCTGTACTAAGAAGTTGAAGTGATTATGAATACCCAAAATCTGTAGTGAAATGCTGATTTTTATAAATCCCTTTTAGTAAACAGTGCAAAAATGTAATATGTTCAGAATTTACCACTGCTTACTAAATATCATAGATATAACTGTGTAAGTGAGCAGAGATGTGAAGAAGTTGAACAGGCTCACTCTGAAAATTATATGATCCTTCACATGTCGTTATGAACCAAAACATTTCAGAGTTTTCTGTATATTTGAAATCAAATGGCTTCACAGTACGAAGAAGTCAAATACATCAAGTAGTTAAATATTAAAAAAAAAAAGTAAATTAAATCCCTAAGGCCTAAGTAGCCCATGCTCAGGCATAAATTATACTTGCAATTAAATAATACCTTCATCCACAACTCACAACCATGCAACTTTTGACTATAAATGAAAAACTGGGTCCCCTGTGGAAGATGCTAAAAATGTTTATTCATCATCTCCTTTCTTTGTTATTGAACCCAATGTTGCTCTGATGTTTGTTCACTGCCTTGTTGGTTTATGACTTTTACCAGAGAACAAGTGTGTTGCGTGATGATTTCATAGCTGGATTCCAGGTGAATATACAGTGGCAGTGATCTCTAAGCATACAGATCTTCCAAGTGGGAAGAATATTATTTTAATGTTATCTCATGAAGGAAGGGTTATCTGTTTCAGCAGAAGGCCAGAGTTCTAAATATAAATGAGAAAAAAAGTTGAAAAAAGGCAATTTTTTCTTCCCCTTTAAACATGAGCTAAACTATTTGAAACAGGATGAATAACAAGCAATAAGATGCTTTTTGCCTAAAAAGACAATGCCATAAGAAAATAGCATTTTGTTGTGCCTCATGATGGTTATTTCTTCTTTCTTCAATTTAATATTAATAATTTAGTCTTCACACAGTACAAAGGCTTGTGTTAATATGGTATTGCTTGCAGGCTAATATTTCATGTATGCATTATAAAATGCTCATGCTCTGGTGGAGCTAAACCTGATATAAAAATCATATGAATTTTAAATAACAAAGTTACTGGAAAAGGAGATTATATCGGCCAATTGAAAAAATGCCCTCCAAAATAAAGCGTTATGCTTTCTTTTTGCCAGGAGCTTCTGATTATAAATATTATTATTAGAACTTGGAATTAAAAATGTTGCTGTGTGTTAATATTGACAATTTTAAGATACAAGATTCTAATTATATTTATTATTGCTCTGTTACTTATTTTAACATTATTTTGATTATTAGTATAAAAGTAAGTGCCTGATAGTTTTAAAGAATTTATTATTTTAAAGAAGCTGATATATTGTAGGATGGCAAAATTTTTATGGGATATTACTTTTTACACTACAGTTGTTCCACTGAAGTAGGCACTGTGTAAACATCATATGAAACAGGAATTATTTGCTCCAACGATGTTAGAGGTTAAAAAAGCACCCCAAAATCTATGAATTAAGGGTGTTTCAGTGTTGGAGTGTCTCATACCCCTAAGGACACTGAAGAAATCAACATCTTTTCAAAAAGCAGGCTCTTCAAGATGCCTCAAGCTACTTATCTAAAATTGGAGACATCCAGTTTATTAACTTTTTAAATTTAAACCACCCTCACTATATTTCCAGTCCTTTTTTGATAAATTATTATCTGGCGGTAGTTGTGAACTAATAACTGTTCTTGCAAATCTTTATGGTTTTTTTCTATATTTACTTTCTGGATATTTTAATTACTTAGAATTTATCCTTATAACAGCTATATATCTTTATATCAAATTCTTTATATCAAATTCAGATTCAAATTTCAACATTAAGTATTCAACAAATTACAGAGATAGAACTATAACGAGTTAGGAAAGTATGATATAGCCTAGAATTTCACCACTACTACATTAGTTAAAGTCAGTCTTCCCAAAGTTCCAATTTCCCTATCAGAAACAAGAGAGTAATTATATTTACTTACCATAAATAGAGCAGTGACGCTTTATACAATTTTGTGAGGAGCTTTAATATCCTCAGGTGGAAGAAATTAGGGAAACGAACATAAATTCTCTCGCAATCTATAAATACAAAGAGGTATTTAAATGTTCCTAATGAGTATCGTGTTAAAAATAGGTCCTTCCCATAATTCCCTGCAAATTGCCAGTCTGCAGTAAGACTAGACCATTAATTTATACTTTTAGGCAAATATACTCTATTTCAAGTAATTTAGTCTCAGCAAACACATTAATAAGAAAGGAAGCCTGACATTAAGGAAAGAGGAATAATCTGCCTCTGCTATGAGGTGTTGAAGCACAGACACAGACAGTTATTGTGGAATAGCTCTGTGCTGCAAACTCCCAGCCAATTCTGCCTGGCCCTTGGCAATTTGTGTCTCTATTTCCTTGGCAGTGGTCAGGAGCCCTGCTTTTTGCTGCTGTTGATGCTGTATCTTCTTTCCATGGGTTATGTGCATGTGTCTATGTTTGTGAGAAGCTTTCTGTTGCACTTTATCTTGTCCAATCACTCAATATAAAAAGGCCATGCGTGGTACCAGTGAAAATATTGTAGGAAATGGGTGAAAGACCAAGTATCCTGTTATACACAGCTTTCACTCTTCTGCGTCAGCGCCAGTGGTTGTGCACAGTGAATAAGGGCTGCCTTCCCAGAAGTGCTGTGATAATCGTGTGCCACAATTCCTTGATGTTTTACCAAACCACAGGACTTTGTTAGAGCTCTGTTGTCTGATAAGAACGAGTCAACACAACAGCCCAGAATATGCTGTTTTGTATTTAATTACTGAATGAGGAGCACTAAAAACTGTTTTAAGATCATTTTAAAAGGTTAAGACAAGACTCAAAAGACAGATATCCACCTGAATAAACTCTACATTGTTTAGGAACTTCTGTTTTAGCAAGTATAATTTAGAAATTTTGTTGTTTTATTATTTTAATTCTTCATTAAACTCCCCATTTTATTGTATAGAGATTGTCATATGCTGACAGCTGGTGTCTGAACCTCTGTGAAAATATCCCAGCAATATTCTTATCCCAAATAGTCATGCATAATTCTTTAGTGAGGATGAAATTATTCTCAGAATTTTCATGATTATGGCTTTTCCAGTCTCCCAAATGCACTTTAGGGAAGCAAAGTTTGTTACCAAGCAAGAATTTTTGTCTTAGCGGTGGAGAAGATTAAGCCCTATGGACAGATGCATATCTTCAAAGGAGATACTAAGGAGTGTAATGCAATTTAGTTCCCTTATTTCTCTTTGTGTGCTTTTCATAAACATATACTACATGATATCCTCTGAGCAATATATTTATAAACGTATTGGGGAAAAAAATAAATTATTTTGAATTTGACTACTACTTTTTCAATTTTGTTTTCTTGTTTCAAGAATATTTGTTGAGAGATAATAAATGGCATTTATTTTATACAGATACAGAAAAATTAATTGAAATAATAGCAAGATCATAAGCTCACAAACCAAGAGTCAGAGCTTGGTGCAAAGTATTATTGATGATGATCCTGGTCTTGAATAAGTTTTTAAACAAGGTGTTGTTTACTTTCTTTTGGTAGGATAGCTAAAAATTAAACATTCTATGGTATCCCACAGCTTTTACAGCTTTGTTTTGCAACTCTTTTAAATACCCTATTTAGCACTAACATAATTTTCATTATATTGTGAGATGGTGTTTCAGTTTGCCAGTACCATTCTACTGAAGGCAGATAATTTCACTTTGGTTGGTATGACTTTTTTAACAAAGTGTCTAGTGTTAGTCTAGTGTTAAAATGCTTCTAGGTGGCAATGCAGTGGAAATCACACTGGGGAAAGAAAGTAATTAACAAATTTTATTTTGAATCTGTTCTCTGCTTCTTCTGTAAAATATAATTAGAAATATTATAGTTTAGTGTGTGATATGGTTGTAGTATTTCAAAATAGCACTATATGAAGCAAGATCCCATGTTGGAATTTGCCTGCACAAGGGAAAGAGAAAAAGAGAGACCTTCTTTGAAATTAAAGGATCATAAGATATTAAGAAAAAGAAAAGGAGGACTGTGCACTTGAAAGCAAAGCTATGTAAAAATTTCTTTGATGTCACATTAGAAGACAGAAATAAGTGGGAAGTCTATAAAAGTAGCAGAAAGCTATGGTATGAGATGGGAGTCAGGAGATAATAAAGGATAAGTATGCAGAAAATACAACAAAATACAGGTTCACTATGAACTGGTTGTGCTGAGAAATATGTGTTAGGATTACATCCTTGTTCCCTTCCCCTTCACCACAAGTCTCAGTTTCTGCATCTTTACCTCCATTTACCTGTCTTAAAATAAAACTATTCTTGAGAGAAAGAAATCTAATCAAAAATGTTTAAAAGCAGATTTCAATTCCATCCAAAAATTTCAAAAGCGTATGACAAATGCAAGGAGTATTTGAAAAATAATTAGATTTCTCTTTTTATAGACATTTTTTTCCTGAATATTTGTTTTTGAATTGTTGGTTGGAAGTAGGTTTGTCTGAAGTGAATGTCTGATGATCTGCTCACCAAAATTAACCAAAAAAGGCCTCATTTACCTTCACTCCATTTCTATTAAACCATATGGTGATCATTTGTGTAAACTGAAGTTGAGAAGAGAAGCTCTGCACAGTAACAGAGAAGTGACAAAAGTAAATTTGGGAAGGGCATGTGGAAAGAGGCAGGTTTTTCCGGTGTATTGCAACTTTTTCTTCACTGTGAATACATTTATGATGTTGCCTCAGTCCAAATTTTGCAAATAATGTTATAAAGTTCCTAAAAGCTCAACAGCTCTAATTGCACTTCCTTCTTTTGGAGACTATAACGAAGCAAGAGACTGAAAGATACGTTTTCCATTGCTCTCCAATGATACCGTTGGAGTATTTATGTAACACATCAGTCTTCATGTGCACTGTCTTGCCAATAAGGTAAGTGAACACATCTTAGTTGTGGGTAGAATATAGGAAGCAGAGGAGCAGTAGGAATTAATACATTAAACAATCAACAGGGAGAAAAAGATGCAAATGATCTTGAATATTTCTGCATAGTTCGCAAAATGAAGTGTAGCAACATTTGTCCCCCCTACTCCCAGATTTAATTCTCAAAGCTGTCCCAACTTAGGTTTTGTTCTCCCAATCCTCTGTGAAAACTTAAGTCTGCCATGGATTTTATGGCACTGACTCAGAAAGAAAAATTACTTCTGAGAATCACAGAAGCCAGTGAGGTAGCTTCACCCTGCAGGGTTCTAGAAATTCTTAATTTAAACTATGAATCACTTTTGCCGCAACTGAAAGGCAGAAACTCTTAAAGTGGCATCCTTCGGGGGTAATTCTGCCTTTAGTTCTGCACTATATAATTCAGACATTTGGAACAAGTTAAGCATGTGAATCTCTGATGGTGGCCACTGCACTTAAAACAATTGCTGGTTATCCTGTCAGGCTAAAGGAAGCATGCTTTTCTACCCTAAAGTCTTCATTTTAATGGTAGATCCCCTTTAAAAGTGATGAAAACTGATGCCAAAAATGACCAGTCTGGATTTGGCTGGGTTCATTCTTTCTCTTCTTTTCCCCCACTGCTTACAAAGGCAAATATGGAGACAGGGTTGTGAGTTCAAATTCCAAATTACTTTGGAAAGAATAACTTATGTTCTCAAAGTTATTTAGATGGCTAGATTTGCTTAATAAAAGAGTTTTGTGCTTTTCTCTCATGCTTCAGAGATAAAAAATGTAAATGGTGGTATCTCGGCATTCTTATTTATGGTTGATAACACCAGGTGGATGATTGGTAATAATAAGTTAAATAAGGCCAATGCAGAAGGTGATTGAGAGCAAGAGCTCAAATTGTACCATCCTTCAGTAAGAGGCTAATGCCCCTCAGAATGTTCAAAGGCAGCGACATCAGTGCTTGCCAAATAATGCTATTCAGGCTCTCTCAGGGTAGGTATGTATTAGGATTCAGTCTTAGATTTGTGTCAGACCTACAGTCTGATTTTCAACTGAATCAGGGCTGCTGATAGCATGAAGATTTAATATCCAATGCTTTGTATTTCTGGCCTTTCTTTAAAAGTAAAATTAATCATCATGAAATTAATTTTTAATTTCCAATTTTAATTTTTATAAATATCTAACTAAATAGAGTTTAATTTAAAAACCAAATTATCTGAATCTACATGTCAATGTGTGCCCATCAAAACTTCAAAACCCTCCTATATCCCTGAAGGACATAATCTCAATATATCTTCCCTTAAGGTTGTGGTTAAAAGCTAGTGGCAAGAAAGTAAGTTTACATATATGGGAAGATTCTGCATGAGAATAAAATCAGTGGGAAAGAAATCTGCTCTGTTTAACTGTCTTTTTCAATAAGGCCAGAGAACACTTTCTCCACTTGTTTTTAATATGCATTTCATTATGCAAACTTTTTATTCTTCCTTCTCCCCCCCCTCCCCAAAAAAGACATAAATTAATTATATCAGGAAACTAAAAAATCTAAAACCCACACAGAAAAAAGAAACTTAATGAGTAGTATCTGTAAATAAATCTTCTGATAGTATTTAAATATATTTTTTTGCCTTAGAAAACTTAAGTTAAAGATAATAGTGTTTTCCTCCTGAATTCTCATCCCCATTAAAAATGTCTTACTACATATATAGTTTGTCTGTTAAGGTAATAAGTTTAGACTGCACATTTTACAAATTAGTTTTTCTTTTCCTAATTTTTTTACTATTTTTCCACAAGGATCATTGCAACTGTATAAGTACTTCTGTTTTCTATAACTCTAGTTAGTCATTACTAAAATAACACAAAATGTCCTGTCAAAATCTTTAGTAGGCATTGACTTTTAAAAATGTTATTATTTATTTAGAAAGAATAAATAGCCCCATCAAGAAAAATTGTTGACATTAAATTAATGAAATATTTGTAAAATGTTTATGAAAAGCTTTCTAATGTAAGTTTTTATGTCTTGAAGATACTAAATTTTGTGAAAGAAATTACTTGACAGAGCTGTTTTGAATTTTAATTATTTCTAATGATGAAAAATATATATCAAGGAAATGTTTCCCATAATAAACAGTTTCCTCTTTCATATGTGCAAGAAAATGACTTTCCATGATTAATTTATTTATTCAATTAATTTAAATAGAAATTCTTTTGGAATGATAAACTCCAGTTTTCAAAAACTACAATCAAAGATGTATTTTCATTTTACATCAAGTATTTTGTAAGGTGTCATAAAGTGATGGACAAAATTAGATAAGCTGTTAGCAAAGATATCCATCAAGAAGCTAGTCATGTATGAATACTAAAACATAAGACTTGAAAAAGTATTCAATTGTTAAAAGAATATAATTCACATTTTTTATTTCAGTACCTCTGTCTGGAGTCCTCTGGAAGAAAAAAATTTCAATCCAAAAATTGTGTATTTTCTTTTACCTGAATGTAATTATGTAAATAACTACAACATTTGAAACATCTCCCTTATGGAATTACCTTTCTTATAAATTGACATCAGATTTGCATACTGGTTGAGGTTGGAAGGGCCTCTGATTATCCAGTCCAGCTTTCCTGCACGCCTGTCTTTGCTCTAGACCTCCCCACGGGCCTCAGAGGCCTGAGACTTCTGGAGGCAAATCTTAGCAATAAGGCCAAGGTGGAGGAACAGGCCAAGATATTCAATGACTCAAATTCCTCTGGCACCATCTCCTTTGCCCCGTACAGCTGGGGGCCCACATTTTCCAAAGTTCCTTTTATTGCTGATTTCGCTGTAGAAGCCCTTTCCACTGCCCTTCACAACTTTTGTCAGATTCAGTATCAGGTGGGCTTTAGCCTTTTAAATCTCATCCCCATATGCTCAGACAGTGTCTCTGCTTCCATATCTTTTTTTTGTAACTTATATTTGAATTGAGGATGAGTTTTTTCATCCGTGCAGGCCTCCTGCCACCTTTGCTTGATAACTGAGTCATCAGGATTGACCATCCTTGATCTTGAAGGTGAATTTATACACACATGTACACAAGACCAACCCCCCCAGAAAACCCATACAACAAATCAGCATTCCTAGACCCCTCTTCACTCTAGGACCATCTGCTATTGAACTCTTAACAGCAGGTCTCTGAAGAGGCTGAAGTCTTCTCTGAAAAGTCCAGAGCTGTGATCCTGTTATTTATCTTTTTCCTTCCTCTCAAGATTCTGAAATCAGGCTTTTGAGGCTGAAGGTTTTTAGAGAAGATCCAGTCAATCTCTGTAGCACCAGAGATGAGACAATCCACTGCTCTCCAGCTTCTTTATTTCTCAACACAGGTAGTCCTGCAGCATGCGCATCTCCTGCAGACAAGAAATATTCCTCCTTGCTACAGACACTCCCTACAGCTCCAGTGCTGCTGAGCTGTGTCCTCCCCCAGAAACTTGGTCTGGGTCAAAGCCTCTGATGCTACAGGCACAGCTGGTGCGGTGGCTGCTCTGCAGTGCCTGATTCCCATCACTGAGTACACATATGCTGTCCTGAGCAGAGTCCTGACCCCTTTCTGCATGGAAGGCTACATCAGTTAGGTGCTTCCATGAGCCATGCTCAAGACCAGCTCTTATCTGGCTCCCTCCCTTGCACCTGCTGCAAGGATGCCAGACCATTCCTCAACAGCAGACCTCTTTTGTCAAGGACAGCTCACAGAGCTTGTTAGAAGCTGCCAGAGGCTGGCAGACATTGCACCCCCAGGTAGTACTTCTCTGTCAGCAGTAGGCACTTTGATATTTCTCAGAGACCTCACACAAATTTTACAGTGATCTTGGACAAAGTTCCCAGAAGATTTAGAAGAATGCAAAGCAGAGCCCAGGAACTGCTCCACAAACTGCTGTGTCTGTTGGCTTAAAAGCCCTAATTGCCTTAAACATAGGATGAGTATAGATAATGACCATTGAGATCAGATATGATTCCTGGGATGGACTGCAGAGAAGTGTCATTAGTTTTAGAGTAGCTGATGATTTATAAGCCTTATTAGATTTTTTTTTTTCAGTCTTGTGGACAGAAACATAATTAGAAAATAACAAATATTATTCACATTGTTGCCGCCACATGTAAGTTCTTAACAGAAGTAAATAGCGTGACATGATGATTATTACTTTGGGAAACTCAAAAGAAATTATTATTCAAATAAAGGTCAGGTTTCTTATCCATTTCCTTCGTATAGATGAGAAATGTCAAGTTAAACAATTAGCTATTTATATAGTATACAGCTCGGATCATAATCGCTAAGTGGTGTTTGGAGCCAACACTCGACACTATTAACCTGTAAGGAGATGACACTTTAAAGCTCATTGTGCAGTTAGGGAAAAACAACCAGTGTGTACATACACACACACACACACACACACACACACACAAACTCATGCTAGAGAAGCAGGCAGCTCTTTTCTAAAAACGTCTAGGAGATCATTGTATATGCTAATGAAGAATCACCCTCAGTGTAGCTGAATAAAAATTCTGTATTTTGAGTTATTTTGAAAATTTGGGCATTATGGGTGTAAAGAGTAACAGAAATTAGGCAGGATATAATTACAGTGGAAAAAATAAATATACTAACTCGAAGTCTAACATACTAAAGGTGGCCTGCAAGACTGTATAAATTAGCCAGGAAAAATTACCATTCTTTGAAATATATTATGTTGGTATGGAAAAAGATGATAGAGAAAATTGTGTATTTAAGAGAAAATGTTGCTAAAAAAACCCAAACCAGGACACGCAACAATATATTTAAAGTAAAATATCTAATGATTGTTGAAATAATCACAAAATACACCTGGAACCACTGCCACATTCCCTCCTGACATTATTTCAATGACTTCAAATGAAGCTAGACCAGCAGAGAATATGCTTCTTACAGTTCTTTTAAACAAAGGTGAGAATTAATTCCTGCAATGCTGTTACCAGACAGATCGATTTTCAGTTTGTACATACCTTAAGAAAACACTTCCCTAAAGGCTAAAAGACACCTACTAAAAAAAGCTACATAATATGTAAAATGTAACTTTTCATCTGGATCTAATTCAATTGAATGTTGCAGTACAATTAGTGGCTTTAATACTAAATCAATGTAATTTTATCTCTGTTTAGGACATTTTTTCGAGGTGTTTCTCAATAGATTGTATCTAGTGATTTGAATATAATTTGATTTTTTTGTTGGTTGGTTTTATAGACATGGCATGAACTTTCCTTTTTTCCTTTCCCAGTACCTATGCAGAATTTTTATGGCAAAACTTCAAATAGTCCTATGGCTTAGCTAAAAAAATAACTAAACCCCCTCTAGAGTACTTTTCTTAGCACAAGCCTACCAGCTCTGGAAAGGCAAATTATTCTATATGGAAAGCATTGGTGTAAATATGATGTGAATAATAAATTAAAAAATAGTGGTTCTTGATGTAGATATCTAAAGCCAATAGGTGTTCCCTGGTCAGCCCTGCTGCTACCTAGATTAGACTTCTCACAAGTCTGTAGTTTCCGTACCTGCTTCCTCCAAAAATCTTTTCTGGCTCACAGAGGCAGGGACATCCTTCTAAACTTTCAGGAGTCCTATCTGACAGCTATTGTTTAAAATCTAGAGAAGTTATCAGAATATTGATTTCGCTGAAACAGAGCTGATGCGTTGGGCTTAATGCGGTTATATAAATATAGTAACTAGTGGCACGTGAGATCCCCTTTGTTGTCTTGTCTGCCCTCTAGTTGTCCTTCTAACGGGCTACAGATCTCCTGAAGATTGTAAAACACTACAAACAACGTGAGATATCTCTGATGATCTACTGTATCTCAAATAATGTTAGAAATCTATTTGTAAACAGCTAAATCACACTCATTGTGACATCATAGCTCATGTACCTGCACATGTAAGTAAATCCTTGGCTCTAGGCCTGCCTACCTTGGTTTAATAGCTCTTGCTGCCTTATCCTAAAAGCATGTTAGTAGACAATGTGATCTCATAAATACGTATACTTTCCATGTCCTTTTGCTGAATTAAAATCAGATCAAAGAAAATCTCTGCAGCCCCAATAATTAGCATTGGTATAAAATTATGAAAGTATTAATTTCTGATCTCTGTAAAAGTTATACACTTCACGTTAAATAATTGTTTAGTTGGAAAAATGAAATGTCCAAAATTACCCATGTGGCATGATAACTCCTTTGTTCCGTTTTTGGGAACTCAACTCATGAACCTCCACTCATGTCACATCCTCTCATCCTCATCTACCTTCTGCATTTGATATCCACAGAATCTATACTGCAGTGTTTGCCCCAGGACGCAGAAACTTTTAATTTTCATTTTTAAACTGCAGGAGAATCTTTGCTCTGGTACCTGGAGCACGTCCTCCCCCTCCTTCTTCACTGGTGTCTGCAGCACTGTTGAGAGAAACATATTTTCACTCCTGTCCCCAGCTGCGGTTGCACAGCATTATTTCCCCCTTCTTGAATATATTATCCCAGAGGTGCTACCACCTTTACTCATGGGCTCAGTCCTGATGAGCAGCATTCCCCTCTTGGAGCCAGCTGGCATTGAATCTATTGGACACTGGGGAAGATTCTACTCAGCTGCCCAGTAAACATGTAAGGATGTCACAGTAAATGCTTTACTCCAGGGAAATTTCTATCCTTTCTTAAAATCAATGCAGTCCTTCTTTCCTGAGACCTTACTGAGCTATTGTGTTCACATAATATTATATTTATTTCCTGCACAGAATTTTGTTTTGGAAAGATCTCAATATGTGGCTTCTTCCAAACTTCCTTGGGCCTCCAGACAAGATAAAGCCTCTACTTTTTTTTTCTTCCTGTATTTTTTTCTTTCCTTTTTTTTTTTTGAGAGTCTAAAAATTACAGAGGGTTGGAGTAGCAGATCTGCTGCTTACAGAAAGTAGAGCAATAACACTACTGAGAAATTCTGTAAAAATTATAGCAAAATAGCTTATGAAAAGAACACATGACATTTGCACATTATTTATAGCTTTAATTAGAACATCCAATGCTTTAGGATTCAGTGAAATAAATTTTCAGTCAAATTTTCTTTATTGGAGGGCAAGCGAGGAATGCTAAATCTCTTAATTAAATTCATATAGAGTTTCTGTTTGTTTGGTTATGGGTGTCTTATGTTCTGCCCCCAGTTTATTTATTTTGCCACTTATGTTAAAAGAGACGCCGGGACTTAAAACTACTGAATATTCCCTGGCTGCAGGGAAATAGTTACACCCCTGAGGTTTGTTCGTTGGTAGCAGAATAGTGCATTGAATTATTGTGTCTGACAAAGATTTTTTTCTGTCTCATTTTCAGTTCTTTGTGTTATTACTGCTGTTTTACTGTCATCAAACAGTCTAATATTTTCATTACTTAAGGTATTAAATGCCACTGGTCTGTATTAACAACACCAAACCCCAGATTTCAGATACACTATTATGTTGAATTATTTTATATGAATCTCCACTTTTCACTACCTCACAATTTTACTTGCATATTTTTCACTTACTCGCTCAAAACAAACAAACAACACCCCCATTTTTTTTTTGCAAGTCAAAAACCTAATTTAGAGAAAAAACAATACTTGCTTGCCTGGAGCATGTTTATGTTCCAGCTGTGTAATAATGTGCAATCTGTTTCCATGACCATAATTTCACTAATATTCATTCTGTCATGTCTTACAAAGGTATGAAGTAAGATAATTTCTTTAAAATGTATATTAATCTATCAGGTAAAAAATGAACGCTTTTTTTTTTTCTTAAGAATTTTAGATTTGAGTCCTTTATAAGAAAGTAGGTGATGTGTTTTTTTAATTTCCCCGCACATTTTTCAGTATAAAGTTTTGCTACTGATTGTGTAGGAAAGCATTTCTGCTCTGGGTAAAAGAATGTCAAGCAACTAAGGTAATTGGAGAGTCTCTCCAACTGTTGGATTTTCATGATGATTTGTTAATATGTTTCTGTTCAGAGCATTTCATAGGCATTACTACCCCTAAGTACAGCTTCTGAAGAAAATCTGAACCATTGTGTAATAAGCAGTCAAAACTAGTGCTCATGCCAGGGCTGCTTGAGCATGTCAGTGAAGATATGAATTGCTGCCAAGTGTGGATATATGAAAGATCTCTCTCTCACTCTCTCTCTCTCTCTGATATTCTTTCCTGATTAACCAAGTATGTTAGGATATTCTGATTTTTAAAAGAAGATCTAGTAGTATTAAACTATGAATTACAGGAAACAGCATAATTTATTCCTTCCTATATATTTCTGACCTAAATAAAATCATTGTAACTCTCTTTCAGCGAATTAATGAGATGATACTGAAATATAAGTAGATGATAGATGAATAGATAGATCAACAAATGATAGATAAGTAGAATAGGATCATAGAATATCCTGAGTTTGAAAGGACACACAAGGATAATTGAGTCCAACTCCCGAATATTTTAGATACGAGATATTTTAGATCTCTTCCTTAGCCAGAGCTCCCCAAAATAAAAGGAAGTTTTTTATTTGGAAAGTGTTTTCATAATTACATTTTTGCTTCTTTGGTACTAGCTACAAGCTGAAAAATGTTTAATTAACTGTAAATAAAGAGACAATACGAGCTAGATGGAAAAAAGGTCTTGGTGTCTTTAACGGAATTTCCTGTAGAGGTGCCTAAGTCCAAAAATTCTGAATGAAAATGCTTCAGTTATTCAGTTTCTGCTCTTCCTGAGATCAGCTATCTTGAAAACTTGATGCCAGAAACACTTAAAGACCATGCAAAATACTTAAGATGGTCATAGCCCCTAAAAAATAAAGTTGAGATCCCTGTTATTAGAAAAGTCTATATAATAGTGTACCTTGTTTCTACATGCCTGGAGTACTAGAAGAGAAAAAGTGAGAGTCTCTGCAACAATCTACATTCTCATAATCATGAGGTGACTGTTTGGAGTAAGGATCTGTGTTGAAGGACTCTTTCTGGAAGCCTTGCCGCTGTTCAGAAAAGGGTGCAAGGCTCTTGGAAGCAAGAAAGAGGTTCCAACCCAAAGCCCTGTGACTCAGGGTCTAACTGAATTCTAGATTCTGTCCTAGAAGTCAGCATGCCTGAAGGTTAGGCTAAGGCAACTAAAATTCTTCACTTAGTATAAAAATAATCCTATAGTGTAATTATTTACGTGTATTTGAATAAATATATATTTGTTGTCAAATTAACAGAATATTTAGAAAGCCCCATTCATTTACATTTAGTTGACTAAATAAATTCTATTTAAGCGACTGTACAGCAGAGACCTTTAAATTTCTGTGGGACAGGTGGAGAAAATACTTAGAGTAAAATAGCCATGCTATTTATGTTTTTTCCCTCCTGAAAAGATTCATGTCAAAATATTCTACAATTCTTTTTAAGAAATAAGAAATACCATCTGCTAAAGGTCTTATACTTCAACATGTATTAGCAAGTCTCCTCCCATTTAAAAGTATCATTTCTCCCTATGATCTCTAGCAAAGACTAACACAGCTGAAAGGGGGAGTTTACAACTAATTCAGAGAATGTTGCTCTGATATGATTTTAAGAGTGTTTATACTACATTTAAGGTACAGAAAATCAAAGCAGTATAGCTGTCATGTTTGAGTGCACCCATAAATTGAATTCTATTCTAGTAGAACTAATTGGTGCAAATGTTGGCTTGTTACAAAAGCTAGTACAACATATTCATAATCACCTAGGATTATGGAACTCAAGCATAAGAAATCGTAAGGACACACCAAAAAGAAAGAAAAGAAAGAAATGTAATTTGCTCCTTACAGTTTCTTTCAAGACATGAACATTGAATAACAGGCAGCCTAAATGGCCTTAACTAGTTTTTTTACACTTTTTCTCATTTATTGGTGTATCTACAGGTTGATTTGTAGATCCTGGGCTGAAATTCCCCTTTCTGGGTGAAATTCTCAAGTCAAAGCTAGCTACATAGAATTTATATACCATGGGGATATAGAATCATGTGTTTAAGGTCCCAAAATACAGATTTTTTCTGCTACAGATTAACCATTTAGAAATGTAAAAAAAATATTTCGTTGTCCCAAATTCTGCCTTTATTCAAACCCTTTGGTGTCATGTTTACCCTGTAGCAGGTTTCTACAGCCTAAATAGTAGGGAATCGTTTAAAATCATAAGGATTAGTCAGACGCTGATAAATGCTTTCCAAAGTTCATGTGTTTGACAGTTAACAGTTTTATACTAAATAGCATGTGGCAGTAATTGCTCCTTTGTCTCTGTGAAAAGAAAAAATCAAACAAAACAACTCTCCATTTAAAAAAAAAAAAAAAGAAATAAAAAAGCCAGAATAAGGCTTCAAACCGTAAATCCTCATCTTACAGTCATGTCTAATGTAGAAGAAATACAAATTCTGGAGACAATGTGAGCAATTGTTTTTCCTAATTTTAAAAAATTATCTTATGATTTAGTCTTGCTTCATGGCTGCTAGGAGCTACATTAGTATTTACTTGTTTTTTTTTTTCTCTGTGGTTCTGAGCAAGTAGAGCTCTTAGTCATGATTTTTAAGTTATTAAGGGAGTACAAACCCATGCTTTCCTTCCAAGTTATCTGTAACTACATGCAAGTTAATATCTAAAGGAGCAACTGCTTTCAAATTTTTTCTCTGAGATATTATCTGTGACTTTTGGAAGGTATTTATCTTCTATATCAATGTTGGAGATAAACATAATTAATATTTTGTAAAATAAAATGAACATGTTCAGCTAGGTTTTTCTTTCCTTCTTTAGTAACTTCTTATAGACGATTAGGTCAAGTGGTAGATGCACAACATCTGAGGAAATGCCAGCTCATTATCATCATTGATATCAGCCCATTATATCTAAATTTATCATTTTAATGGCTTAAAAAATATAATTATATTACTATTGCTAGATATGAAGCTTATTAATTATATTATTAGTGATAAATTAGTGAATTATACCTCTCTTCTATGTATGAATAAAAGGTCTAATTTAGGTCAGCAATAAAATATTCATACATTTATATTATTGAGAGGTACATATCAATTTTTAACTTGCAGAACAAAGCAGTTCACTTTGGTAACAAGGAAAAGGAAATGCATGACATAGCCATAAGTAAATACAGGTAAATTATAAATATTTTTTTAATTGAACACAAACAGAATTTTAAAAAATTTACCTGTTCTTTTAACGTCTCACTTTCTTTGGTCTACTTGCACAGTTCTTCAATGGATTCAGTTACTTACCCTATTTAGTATGGCTATTGGTTATATGCACTATACTGTAGCAGTGTACATTGCTTTATTTACACAATGAAAATACTTTTGTAGAAAAAACATTTTTGGAGGATTTAGGATAGTTTAATCGTCTATGATTTTTCATGCATAATAGAACAGAGAGAAAACAGATTTGGTCATGGAACATATATAGTATGAATTTCATGTGAATGTGTTACGATTCATTAGCTAAATTATCTTTTGGATAAGAACAAAAAAGTGAGTTTGGGACATTGTTGCCAAAAAGATTGTTATGAGAATAAACAACCACAAAAAAGATGAACATGATTTAAGAACTGATGTATAAGCCTCCTTCAGTCCATTAATTTAGGTAATTCAAATCCAAAATGTACTCATCCTTGAAATGTATCCATTTGATTCCAAACTGCAAGTCTGAGAACAATTGTGGTGCCTTGAATGCTGGATGAGAAGTAATGAACAGACGTTATTTTTTGAGTATATATAGAGGCCTCTGTCAATATGGTACATCTTCAAAGTAATTCCTGTTGTTTCAACACATATATTATAAAAAGGTGCTCCTCAATGTGGCTTCCCTACTTCCCCTCACATGTACATTCAGATGTCTTGATGACATGTCAGAATAAGCACATGAGCACATGTGAAATATACACAGATATCAATAAAGTTCTCTCATTTGAAAAATGTAAAAAAACCATACCAAACCAAACCAACCAAACCAACAAAAAACCCAACAAAAACCCCAACCAATCAAACAAGAAAAAACCCCCCGGAAACAGAAAAAGAAGTTCCAGATGTCGAACCTCTTCATAAAAAAATCAATCCTTTTACGTCCAGAAGGCTCACCTCTATCAGTAACACTTACTCTAAGGAGGAATTCCAATTTTCTCTCTCCGCTCCCAAAGCTTGCATTGCTCCTAAGCTAAATACAGGCAAAGATTTCTCAAGTAAGAAACTCTTAAAAGGAATCTTTGTAGCAAACATTTACTAGATTGTATTACTTGAATTACAGAAACAAGAATCTCTTACCAGGAAAGATCTCATTCTGTTTAGCACCGTGCCAAGAAACCAACAAAGCAACCAAATCTGGATACTGCAAGTTGTTGTTCATAAAAGGAATTTCCTGTCCCCTCTCCAGTCTGAGTGAGCTGAAGATATACAACCTTTTTCCCATGTAAGTGATTAGTCATAAGGGTTTGTCTAACCTTCGTGGTAACTGACACGAGCAAACCTGCTGAGAATTCTGTTATTGAGATCACTGGAGTCACTACGGCACATGCATTTTAGAGGGCTTTGACAGCTTAAAATTTACCAGGAGAAAAATGATAATATCTGTGACAATCTTTTTGCGTGCACCTACTGTTCAAACAAAATCCTTCTGTTTGTCAAACTAGTGGGTAATTCAGTTAATAAGTAAATTTGTTTTAAATTAAATGTTTTTACAATCGGCTTATCCCTGGCTGTGGTAAACCTTAAAATGAAGTTAGTGCAGCTTATACGTCTATTAGAGATCATTGTGACTAATGTCCAATTCACTAGACACTTACAGGTTAATGTTTGTTCAGAATTAATCACTGGAGTAACACAAGGTCATGCACTGAGCGAGGTAGTTAAAATGAACAACTAGGATGCTGCTCCTAGGTACTCAGCAAGTCTTTGGGTGTCCCTCAAGTAGGTTAATGTTGCCATCTATTATGTACTATATTCTATACTGGTTTCTCTATCATGGCATACTTCATTATGAAATTAATTTTCTGTCTATGAATTTATATTAACCTTAACTGTACCTGTGGAACAGTCAGCATTCAAAAGAATTACCTTTTTGTGCTGTACTGAAGATAAGTTAGCAATTGTAATTAGTTGGTATTTTGACCAGATTACCCCAATGAAATTTATCAAACAACAAATATCGTTAGGCAAAATGGAATTTTATCAGTAATAGTTTAGTGGCTGTTGTGATGAATTATTCCTTTGATTCTCATAATTTCAGCATTGTCTTTAATGAAGAATGTGGAAAAACCAAAGAAGAATTATATTGTCTGCTTTGTAAAATTTCTGATCAAGAAAATCCTTATCAGGAATGCTTTAAGGATAAGGAAGCCTCAGGAAGAATTATATAGAGAGTTATTTAGGATTTAGGACCTAGGCTAGAACCAGGCATGGTCTTTTTGTTCTGTGGTTCTGTGTTGAAACAGGATCCAGCTCCATGAAGACAGCTTTTAGGCGTCAGTTCAGTACCAATGATGAGTAACAGTTATAAGAATACAACATTTTATACTTGTTCAATGAACCTCCTTTCCCCCTCTCACATTATTTTATGAATAATTTACTATCTTTTGCCAAATGAAAAGCCCAAGTTTTTAAGCTTCCTTTGAAAATAGATCAGAGTTTACATGACTCGACATCATGATTTTCAGATGTCAACTGAAAATACTACCCATGCTAGTTAGGCTATTAATATACCAGAGTATGAGTGCAGAACGTACTAAACCATACCATGTCTATAAGGTTTATTTGGTACTAAAAAATTATTATTTATTGGCCTACTCATGGTAAATTTGCTTCAACAGCTGTTTCTTTTAGAAAATTTGTGATGTACATATCTCTTATGTAAAGAAAATGGACGAAAAAATGAAATGCAAAAATTAAAAGGTCCATATTCTGAGGTCCAAAAGTGAGAGTTAATTAAAAGGAGATAAAAACCACAGGGATAGAAAAGACAATATAGAAAAACAATAGTTTTAAATTTACATTCACTCTGCTTACATCTTCTTTATTTTCCTATTTTTCCCAGTAGTCAGTTTTCCTTTGCTTTTGTGTGGAGAAGATCTCAGCCTCTTATTTTTTATGCTCTCTTTTGGCTTAGATTTGCATCTTCTTTCTTAGTAGAACCATTAAGTGATTTAAAAGTGATGTATTTGTTTTTTAGGTGTCTTTTTATAGACAAATAAGAAAGGAAAAGAAAAACTCTTAAGTGAGAAGAAAAGGTTTAACACTTTGTATGTTTATGTATATAGCAATTTGGAGGATTTATCTTGCTTAATTTTGTGATCTGAATTAGGAAAGTTGCATAAACTAGGCTCCTTCAAAAGTAATGGTGTTCTAATATTCTTTTGATTTTTACTATTTAAGAGACGGAATGAATTACTTTTGTGTTATTTAGAGTCAAATATGTTTATTTAGAAGCATAGATTTGAAGTAATGAGACAACATAAAATACCCAAATTCATTACTGTTATACTTAACTCTAAACATAGTGGCTGGTTTTGTGCCTGATTAGGCATTTCTTTCCATTCTTCTGGCCTATAGAGAATATCTAACCAGTAGCTGAGAAAATAATTTGTAATTCCTACTGCTATTTGTTGACTTTTGCTCTCACTTTCTTCTACAGAAAAAAGGGAAGGAAGGATACTATGCTCTCTTTTCTTTATTTCTCTCTTTCTTTTTGTTGCATCCTCTTATTTGTGAAGTTTGTGTATCAGAATCATAAAATACTCCTGACTGTTACACGAAGATTAAAAACAATGCCAGAGAAGGTGGATTTAGCAATGGGCTGGGTGCTTAAGCTGGTCCATACTTTCCCTTCTGTCTTTGAGGATTTTGATAACTTTGTGAGAAAATTTTCTGTGGAGTCTCTACCATCTCCTGATAGAAATGCCTTTGAATTAGCTGTTCTTCTTCATAATCACAGACAGGGAGACACAAGAAGTTTAGATAAAAGGAAAGTAGTCTGTCTTTATCTAGATTTTTAAAAAAAGGAAAAAAAGTGATTGTGAACCCTGATCACCCCTTCTAACAAGGATTTGAAGATTTCAGTCTTAGATGAGAATTCTGAATGAGAGATCCTGAATTAGCAAAGGTTGTAACATATCATTCCCTGTGAAATCTAAATTCAGAAATGAACGTGATTTTAATCATTTTGAAAACTAATATCAGTTTTTCTTCCCTCTTTGCAATGTAGGCTTTGTCCTTCCTAGGTACTTATGCAATTCCTTGTGTCCCAGGTTCCTATATCCATTTTGGGGTATAAGACTTCAGAATATCTCCATTAATTTGACATGGTAAAACTTTATCAAGGGACAAGGTATTAGTTCAGTCTTTCTCAAGGTTATATATTAGCTCTTCCTTTCTTCTTTTCTGCCAGCATCATGCTTAAAAATGTAAATCTAAATGTAAAAATTTAAAATTATTTCTAGTGTGTTGTTTTCTGTTGCTGGATACATTGTTTTTATGTGTAAGGGAGAGAGAGAAACTTATAACCATGCATTATCTCATCTGTTTTGCATTTGTGCTAGTAGCACCTCCTAGTGTTGTAAAAGGGTGCCCTGATAAAGAATATTGTATATCTCAGTGGATTTTTTTGTATGAATATGTTTAGACAGATAGTTAGTATGAGTATGCATGCACACTATAATTAAAACTCAATAAAATAAGGCTTCCTTTTAGAATCTTCATAAAGAGAAACTCAAGGGAAAAAAAAATTAATAATTGTAAACATTTTCAGACACTGTTTTATGTTTAATTACAAGTGTAACCAGAAACAATGTTATTAACTCAAATACTATCTGTGCTTTACATATCTTGACCCTAAGAAATAATGGAGAGTTATTAACAGAATTAAAAAGTATGAAGTAATATTAGTTTATGCTGCGTAGCTTAAGGAAGAACAACAAATCTCCAATGATAAAGTGATCCCATGTCACAAAACTCCTCTAGGAATACACACAAATATACATATGTACATATGCTTATTTCAATACTATACCAGTTTTACCAAGGCAAGAAAAAATTAAAGTAAACAATAGTCAGTTGGCCATTGATGATCACTATTACAAGCTACAAAATTCTCCAAGCAGCACAAATCCAGAATAATCCTGAGGTCCTGGAGTCTGATACAAGCAATACCAACATCTTATTTTCTGGGACTACAAGGGCACAAAAGCCTACCTGAAATCTCTACTCTTTTCATAAAGAATTTTTTTTTTAATTTGTGTGCACCTAGAACTTATTATCTTGATGTAATATGGTGTCAAATAACCTGACTGGAAAATCCTCAGATTCATAGTCACAGATATTTAGGTTGTATCTCGGGTAGACTGTTATCTCCATGAAACATGATAATCTCTAGGCAGAAATCTGTTTGGGTTTTTGATTCCCTTTTCTTCTAAAGGGAAAAAAAAATGTCTACATTTTTCTTTTAAAAATCTGCTTTTTGCTGTCTTATTTTCCAATATAACAGACTACTCACCATAAAAGCATAAAGACATATGATTAAACATCTGAACTTAACAGGGTAAACACTATCAGCTCTGTCGGACAATTTATCTGCAGAGTATCCCATAATATCTGATAAATGAAAAATGTGATATAAAGTTTTAAAATGTACAAATGGAGATGGACTTGAGCTTCAAAGCTAGAAATTTATGCCACTGAAATGTCATTTCGACCTAGCTACTAAAGCACAACAAGTTTCAAGCTGTGGTAGCATGCTGCTCCTGCTACTATGTTCACTTTTATGGTTAGAGGACATCAAAGCTGTAATTGAGAAGACACCTCGTCCTAATTTTAATGAGGAAGTCAGCAGATTGGATAAACGAAGTGTGGATATCAGATGAATACACACGCACACAGACTAGAAAATTATTGTGGTTAATATACTGTTTACATTTCTTTAATTAAAATGCTATCCTTGCAAGACAAATGCTGCACATAATCCTGGGATTGTGTGCTACTGATTATTAGATTTGTTTCTTAATCCATTTCCTTTATTTATTAAAGAAAAATGTTGATCTATTACTTTGTGACCTTATTAGTAAATTAGTAGTAATTTATTTCAGTTGGATTTTTTTCCTTCTCTAGAATAATAAAAAATAAAGAACCCCCTTCTTTTCTATCTGAAAGAGGATAAGAGACAGATATATTTTGCCAGATAATAAGCCTTGTGATACTTTCTTATTATATATTTCCATAAGCAAAGAACTACAATAGAGTGTAGATTGTTCGATAAGAAGAAGAGATGTGCAAGTACTGGAAAACCTCCATTCAAAGTGTAAGCAACAGTTTATCTCTTTACTGATATATTGACTGTGTACTTATTCCTTTAACAGAATGATTGTCTGCATTTAAAAAAAAATTTTTTTGACCTATATTTCTATTTGTATGGGTAATAAGTGGCCTGCATTCCATAGCTTATGAGAGCAGACATAGTATAAGGTTCAGAAAATTCAGCTTGTATGTCAATGCTGCCTGCATCTGGGCTAGCTTAATGCAAGATTGAAATTTCAATCTGTTCAACAAAATTCACATTCTGGGTTAAAGGTGAAAATTACTTGAATTGCAACCAACTTTTAAAGTTATATCAAAGAGCTCAATAAGGATCTATTTTATCATAGCTAAGCACTAAATAACAAGGTGCGCAAACGTATTCATCCTTGAGCTTTCAAATCTTCAGAGATAATACAATCTTGACTGAATTATGTTTTTATAGCAAAGAACTGAACTTTACTATAAAAACTGGAGTTAGAATAAATGTCAGCAAAAAGTAATATCTCTCCAAGCTAGGAAGCAAGTGTTTTGATTTCAGTAAACTTATCAGTTATATAATAAATATTTCAAATGAAAAAGTAAATATTTGTGCTTTTAATCATTAGTATAAAATATTTTTGAATGTAATGACATCCGGTTTTTTTGCTACTATAACTAACACAGAGGTAAATTATTATATTTTCCGCCTTTAATAACCAACCTTATCTCATTAAAATGTCATTTCCTACTGAATTAGCACAGTATTTTTTCTCTCTTTACATTAAGTTCAGCAGATGTTATTGAGTTGACTCTATTTTTTATATAAGATGATAACAATACAATTAGGATTTTTTTCAAAACTGTAATTGTAAAATTGACCTTATTAAAATTCCACTTCCTCCATAATTAAAAAAAACCTAATTACTTGTAGTAATTGGACCAGAAATGACATTTTCAGTTCATTAATATTCAACAAATTGTTTTTGAAGATGTTCTTGCATGGTTAGTAGTCAGTCTTCAGCATTTCTGTTCATTTCTTATTTAAAAGTCATCTGGAATAATAGTTTGCATCTTAATAAGACAAGTTTCTATGAATTGATTTTATTTATAAGGTTTTTAATTGCTAATTAATGTGTGAAAATATCTGTCTCCTGTAGTATTTGTAGCACATGAAGTGAAAGGTGAATGTAGTAGAAAAACAACTTGCACATTGCTGCATTGCTCTAAATACGCATGAAAGGTAACATATTTCCCATCCACAAATTCTCACTATTCTTTCTAGAAATGTTAAAACCAGGTTTAATATTGCATGGTACTGTGCACCTGAATAAAGAAGTCAATTTATCTAACATCACAGAGTAGAGGCAAATCAAAATAATGATGCATGAATGGTTTTATTAACCAGGAAAATACAACTGAGATCATTTCAAGGTGTATACTGTTTATATTATTTGATGTAATGACATTTGAATTGATATCATATATGCACTCTAATTCTCTTTATACTTTTTTTAATATATGTTTCTGTACTTATAACCTTGAAGTGTAATTCCTCTGATGTCCCTGAAACAGTCAGAGCTCAGACAGGGCTCAGTCATAGCTATGAAGAGATTTCCCTTCTGATAAGCGTGATCCATGAGCTGGAGTGATCACTTTTAAGGGTAAGTGTCAAATTGCCAATAAAAACTGTCAGATGAAGTGAAACGTGAAGTAATTTTGAGTGACATGTCTGCATCAGAAGTTGAACCAAAATGATTGTGCACTTTCCTTTTGTCAGGCAGAGTCTTCATGTGATTTTGGGGTTTATATTTCCATAAGTAAGCATAAATTTTGAATAACTGTGCTTCTCTTTGTTAAACTTCAAGATCTTCATATATTTAACCTGAATGTAAGGTGGGAAACTGCAGGTATTTCAGGAATTTTGGGAGCTTCTAAAGTTAGGTTGCATCTGAGAAAGGATGTTGAGGATGACAATATTGCACTGAAAGCCATTTCTAAAAATGCATTTTTCAGAATCAACTCCAAACCTCTTTTTTCATGTCCCTTTTTTTTCCCCTGGGGAGCTTACTTTACTCTTAGAATGCTTCTGTCAGGGCTTTTTATTTCCAGATTAAAAAAATAGATAAACTTAGTAGATAAAAGAAAAAAATTTTTAATCTGTGGAACCAATCTTGTATAGAACCTACTGCTTTAATTAAAACCTCAGCAACAGCTAAATTTCTGAGTCATTTCTAGTTTAGCCTGTAGTGTCATAGAAGCTGAGGCAAAAGGAAGTTGACAGCACTCAGGACTAATCACCAGATGTTCTGTTATTGAAAGGGACATTTAGGGCTTGGCTACTCTAGGCTCTTACCTTTCGAAATAGGACATTTATCAGAACTCCCAAGTGTAGTGATGTCCAGAGTACATACACACCTTTCTAGCAGCATCTGAATCATTCCTCAAAACCCCTATGCTTTCCAGAAGGAATGTTGTAGCTCCTGCACTCGCAAATCTAGTCCCACAGAAACATTTTGAGTTTGCAGGTAATTAAGTTCTCCGTTTAGCAGGTTTATACAGCAGGTTTATCTGTTAGTTTATAGACAGTAGAAAAGCATCAATTTAAAACAAAAAAAGTAGTGCCAAATCAAACTTTTTCAGGAATCTGCTATTTCATTGCAGTTTCTGCAGAGAGGGATGCAAGAGATTCATGTCTGCTAATCAAGGACAGTAGTTTTCACCAGAATATCAGAAAATGAAATGCAAACACCACCCTTCCATCTTTGAGATGAATGTCCTTAGAAACAGAGAAGTCTCTGTCTATGCAACCAGTGTCCCCTTGCTCAGGTAGGGGTTCATATTCAACTACCTCAACCAGAGTTTTCACTACATGGCACTCACAGTTTGAATGAGAAAGAAACACCTAGATAGGCACTAGACATGAACATGATTTGTCTCCTTACATATAATTTCCTGACTGTACTTGACACTCATGGTAGTTCAAAAGAGCTGTTAAGTAAACAGATGTCATGACTGTATTTCAGTAGTTTCTCATTTTTTTTTTGTAATAAGCTGAAAATTAATTATTTTTCATACTTCTGGTATATGCAGAAGTCTCACTTCTTTAAAAGTGTATCAATATAGTCAGTTCAGTCTGCTTTAGTGAGTGAAATATCATGGGACTATTTATTAGAATATTCAAATTGATTTGTAGGCAGGTATATTAACTCTGGGGGAGAGAAAAATAGGAACAGAAACACAAAAGAAAGACTCCTTAGGTCTACAGTTCCATAATGGGTCTAAAATGCTAATTTTGGCATGCAACAAGAGAATTATTTCTATCAGTTTTGAAATAATCATTTTTCTCACACAGTTAGTTTCCACAGCAATTAATTACATTACTCATGCTGTAGTTTATGTATAAGGTGTATAGTTAAAATTTGAACTGCGTGTCATTTGAATAACATGCTGATGTAGCTGGTATATATTGCATGCACCACTTTTGATACTTAGAAAAAAATAAATTAATCTACTGTGGCCTTCATACTCAATCAGGAAAAAGTGATTAGATTTCATAGTCTTCATACTCTAATATTTGTATGACACTGAGAACCACATATAAAACAGGAACACAAGTTGGGCAATTTGGAAAAGAAGTCTTATGATAATAATATAAAATTGTTTGGAAAAAAACCCATGTAGACACTATGTCCTAGAAGCACTATTTTGTGCAATGAGTATTAACATTTTGGAACTGTGGAAATTATGCTCTATCTCCCTTAATCCAAAGAGATAAACTGGAGGGCTAAATTTTTGACGGCTTTTAAGGCATATTAAGAAGTCATAGTTCATCATTTTTATGAAATAGTGTGCTATTTTTATTGATTCTATTGAAATCAGATGTAGCTCAATTTTCTGTTTGTATTAAAATTTGTAAATATAATATTTACTACAAAGGGCTTGCGTGACTTCCAACCCCTGTGACTTTAAATTTCTTGAGGAGATGTTACTTTGTTTGCAAAAGTTTAAAATAAATTATTAATAATAATAGCAGTAAAGGTAATGGTATGTCTGACGAAGCCAGAATGGAAGTTACCCGGAGCAGACCATGTGCTAAGCAAGAATCCAATTGCCCTTCATGACTGAAGATGTGCAGCTCACTGCGGCAGAGCTCAGAACTGCTGCACTGCCTTTTTATCATTGTCCTCAGTGGTGCTTCCTTTAGTGCGACTGTCACGACCCATCGCTAGGGGCCATGGTGTTTGTTGTAAATTCTTGTCAAGCTAAACAAAGGCTCCAGACCATGTGTCAGGGAACCTGTGGTTTTATTGTACAGTTGCCATAAATCTGGCAACCGACCCACTGTTTACACTCAAAAGGTGTTGGCTAACAAGCCCGTAAATTCTTACAGTACACTTTTACAAGTGGAAGTTAACAAGCCCTAGTTTTCGTACAGTAAACTTCAATAAGCTCCCAGCTCCTCACAAGAAACTTTTCAAAGGTGCTGGCTACCAAGACACAAAATATTTCCACAAGATCCCCACTCCCACAACAAAGTTCAGCATGGAGCTCAGGGTACAATATGATAGTTATGTTTTGCCCAGGCAAAGCAAGGAGGGAGACAAATAAAGGCAGTAAAGGGAGAGAGAGAAAAAATAATATCACCGATCCTTAGATACCATGTTTGCCCTGCTGCGTGGATGGTCCAGAGCTGGGGTAAATAATGAGAGCAAAAGAGACAAAAAAAGAGTGAGGGAGCCTGATTTGCTTCCTTTTGTAGTTAATCTGGTGCGTGGCTCCTATGTAAATTGCATTTTTTTGCACTGTTCTGTTCATGCACACACACAGGAAGTGCATTGGGGGAGCTGAGCACGAGTTTCAAGGTAGAGCAGGAAGCTGGCTCAGAACAGCACTGTCTTTCCCCCACAGGACCCTCTCTTTTGATCATACCTTTCCCTTCATAATGCTTAAAATGCTTGAGACAAAATGTGCTTACACTTGGTCCTCTGCAGTGACATTATTCTTTAATCCCTTTCAAAGGACTTGGTAAGTGGGCCTAGTCCATTAGCTCAGTTTTATTCCCACTTGTCTTTCTTAACTCATTTTTTCATGTGTCAAATGCAGTCACAAGCAGATTTTATTTTGGTCAGTAGATTTATTTTACACTGCAGAGTAGTTGCAGCACTACATTCTTATCTGTTTCTATTTTGTCATGTGTTATTTACTCTTTTCACACAGCATTTTAATTGTGCAACACCTGGCCCCAGCTCCACTTAGATTTTTTCAGTAATGCCAGATAATCCCTTTGCTGCTGCTTGTGGATGTTTCCATTAGCTAAGATTACTGACTGGAAACTTGCACCTGGCAGCACCACAATACCTTGTAGAGGGGTGGTCCCTCTTCACACAGCTTTGGAAACAGAGCATGCAGCCCTCTGTGCTTATACCTACTACTCTACCAGGGTGAGAATATCTTCTATGAATCCACCCTTTGTGTTGACAGCTGATCTTCAGAACCAGCAGGTGGTCCAGCAAGATTGTCTGAAATAAAACATCAAATCACTGTAGCAAATATTTTCCATTACTTGTAGGAACCTGACCTGCTTCTCAACGTCAGGGAACTTAAGTACAGCATACATTTGATTTAAACAATTACAACATATATAGTGGTTTTCTTCATTACAGTATAATTACAATTTATTGCATAAATTTACATTTTTCAGGTCTTGAATTATTCAAGTTATTTGCCCATTTCTGTTATATTTTCCCCCAAACATCACTCTAACTGCCCGTGGTACAGTTGTATGAAGTGCACAAACATACCTACTTTAATAGCTTTCTTCAATAAGGAGGTCAATAGAAATAGCACACAGTGACCCATAATTGAATGCAAGAGATTTACTGAAACTGATTAAACTTTCAGAGTCACGCACAAGCAGCTATGCTCGTACATCTCAACCAGGCTGTAAGTGCACATCTTCCCTCATACTGACTTGCAGATTTAAGAGTCGTGTCCTAGGTCAAAGAATATACTCATAATAGAGGAACCTGAAAGTGCCTGGATGAATAATAATAATTACAATTAATAAAATACTTTGTGCAAGGGATGGCTGATGGCATTGCCAATCTTTCAAAATATGTTCTGGTTGGTAACAATTGCTTAGGTCTGCAAATCTTCTCTTCTTCATCATTTAAAACAATACTTTAACTTAATTTAAAATGCAAAGTCAAACACAAAGCATGAAGCCAGATTCCAGACTCTTGCAAACTATTTTACATTGAGTGACTTTACTACTTAGGAGGGAGCCCAATTACTGCACTACACTTTCAGCTTTTATATAAATACACAAATGAATGAGAAAAGAAAATTTGAGTTTCTTCTAGGTATCAAAAATTCTGATGTCTACATATGACGTAGGGGTTTTTTTTGCAGTTCTTTTACTTGTTAGTGGAAGAAAATTAGCATTATTCATCACGCTGATTATCTGACCAGTTTTTAATATCTGCTTCAGGGTAAAGTGAGTCATTCTTGAAACTTCATTCTCTGAATCTTCTGATTGTAGTGGGACCCTAAGGCAAGAAGGTTAGATGCAGATATCCAAACTTAAATGAGCATAATTCACCCATAACAACCTCCATCGGCTTATCAGATAAGTCATCTATACACTCCTTTCTTGTCAGATATATGTAGAAGGCTGGACTCAGAAAGCAGTTGCACTCCAAGTCTCTTCCTTTCTTTTTTTGTTCATACACTTGGACAGTCATAAACTTTTCTGTAGCTCATTCTTTGCCTTTATTTCCCCTCTGCAGTATCCAACAGGGGAGCCTTGAAGGTATAAACAGCTTAAACAGTTTGAAAGTTAAAAAAATATTACTTGTGATATGCTACGCTTCCATTAGACTATGTCTTAATCAATATAAGGAAAACGGCTTATAAATAATCTAAATCTAAGTATTTTTGCATTCATAAAATATACTATAAATGCTATGTTAATATAAATATTAAGAATAATTACTCTGTCTCTACACTTTAAGCAAACATTCTGGAAGAATAAGCTTTCTTTCTGCAACAGTCCCAAACTGTGTCTTATTTCAAAACATCTCAGAAGAATTATGCAAAGAGGATACATAGTGTTCAGAGACATTTGTATAGTCATTTATATAAAAGTTTTCTATGCTTTGCAACTTCCTATGGACTTGCAGTTTATCTTTGAATTTATGTCTAACTAAATGGGCACAGTAAATGAAATTCTTCTATAAATACGTGAAATAACTTCCTCTGTTGACCACATGAACAAAATTGCTTTCAGGTCTGAATAATCTGAGAGATTAGTAGTTTATTAAGTAATCGTTATTTCTAATCCATAAAACTATATTTTTGAATTGTGGTGTATCTTCTAATTTCATGCATATTTTATCACAAAGAAAGTTCACATAGATAAGCAAAAATAGCAATTGAAATGAGATTACTCATCAGAAGCAATAGAAACTGATAGGTGGGTTGTTTTTAAACTGACTTTTTCTCTTGTTAAAAAGAAAAAAATATTAAAAATAAATTACACTGCATATAAAGGGTCTGCTTGAAGTCTCTTTACATGTATGTGCATACTTTTAGATAGAAAATATATTTTTTTGGTATCGTAAGTGAATATCTATGCCTATATACACTATGTTATATAGTATAGTATAACACTTGTATTTTATTACATTTATTTAATCACATGTATATTATGTTGAGATTGATATTTTGTGGTCACATATGTTTGCCTGATTCATGTTGAAAAGTCATTATACTCTCACAGAACTTTATGGTGTATCTCCTATTAGCAATGCATTGTGCATGTAATGTGAGAGATTCTTTATTTATGAACTTTAAAATGTCAAGTGCTTGCTTTTTCCTGAACCTTACTGAGATAACCAGTACATACATTAGGAAAGAGAATTATGAAACTTTCCAATCCTTTTTTAATTGGGATCTTGATGTGGAAACACACTTTAGTGAGTTACACTCAGAGTAGAATATTTAATAAATAGAATAGAACTTGTGCCCTAACTACAGAGGTTTTGTTACCATTCTCCGCTTTACTGAAAGCATCAGAATGAATTGTCAGTAACTGCAGACGTTCTGAGATCTTCCAGCACCTTCATGCTTTCATGGACAATCAGTGAACTGAAAGGTTAACATATAAATTGTCATTGCTGGGTTTTTTCATATAGCTCAGAGCAAGAGCTACAGATTTAGGAACATTCAAGTACCCGTAGCACCACTATTACTGGCTACTTATAGGTTCAGAACTTTTGTTTCAAGCAACATTTAGAAGGGGCTCCTTTTTAAAAAGATTTTGAACCTCTGGTCTCAGCTTCAAAGGCGTGCTGTATCTTATCAGTCGTGTCAGAACCAGAATAAAAGGTCAATTATTATTATCCAGAATAAAATCATCCAATTTTTTCTTTTCCTGGTAAGTAACATATAACATTTTCAATGGTAGCTTATTTTTCACTCTGACCTGTACTCCTTGTCCTTTTCCTCTTCCAATTCTCTCTCCCCATGCCACTGACAGGGCAAGAGGCTGAGTGGTGCTTAGTTGCCAGCTGATGTTAAACCATGACACTCCAATAACCCTTTCAATAGTAGCTTATTCTTTATTCTGACCTGTACCTACAATTGCCAATTAAAGGCAGACCCAAAGCCTGAAATACATGTAGTTAGTTTTGATTCAAATAGATACAGAAATTTTTGAGTCAAGCGTGCTGTGATTTTTGTAAAAATTAGGAGCAGGACTTTTAAGGATCTTGTTTCATACTCTTTGGTGATTTAATCCTATTACTCATGCAACAATACAAGAAAAAATAGTACTGGGAAAAAGGAATTCAAGTGTTTGGTGCTTAAAACAGTGGTCTAAATCCTGGTTTATAGGCAGTTTTTTATAATTTCTGGCTGTCTTTAGTCTAATCTCTTGGTCTCCTTGTATAGAGAGTTCAAGGTTGTGTTTCAGGGCAACTTAGTTCTGAAACTCTTCCTAGAGGAATCTGAGTGGAAACAGGCTGCAGATTGATTACATACTACAGGGCATTGGCTTTAGAGAAATTAGAGACTAAAAGTGCTCTTGTGAATATTTTTCAACTGTTCACTTCTTTCCAACATTTAAAAATAGACAATGACTTTTAATTGCTAAGATGAATCAAAATATTTGTATAAATATATAAAACATGGTGTGCTTTCACACTACTGATTTTTCCAATGTTAGTTTTAATACTTTTACTTCTAATGAATGGATTCATACATGTTAAGTAGCCTCACTAAAATGAAGGAAAAGCATTGGAGTAGCAGGATCTGTCGCTGGCCAAAATTCAGTTTCTAAAACTTGAGGAGCTGCATGGTTTTTCACAGAAAACTTGTGCAAGGAAACACATTAAAATTAGAATAATTCTCATTTTCATAAGACAGTATATGAATCCTTTGCTCTTCCCCCCCCCCGCAGTCAGATCACTTACAGAAAACAAATTTTCTGTTTTTCCTCAGGACTTTATGCCTTATTCTCCATCTGATGGATGATAGAATCCTTTATTTGAAGAATCATAATAATATCTGCTACAGATAACTGTGATGTCACAAATTCAGGATTATGACTTTCAAGTGGGACACAAATAGAAAGAGTGGATCAGCTGCAAAGGAACAAAGATCCTATATTCTTGTAAAAGTTCTTAGAAACAAAGTAAAACTGTAAAAAATGAGAAGTTTCAAAAATACATAGTCAAAGTTTGTCAAAGCATTTCATGAAACGTCAATATATCTTATTAAAGAAGGTAGCAGGTTTTTTAAGAATGGTGAATTATACTTTGGATCCTTATGTTCCTGTAGAATGGATTGCAAAGAATGGTATTGTGCAAGAATTCTGAAAGACTAAAACAAATATTTTCCTAATGATGAGAGACACTTTCTTTTGAATTCCCTTTGGAATACAGGAATCTCTTTTTACTGGACTAAGCTAGTCCAGTAGGGGGGAGTGTAATATATGCTCACTACACACTGAATAGGAGCCAAGGATAGGCCCTATTTTGTTGGGCCTGGTATAAACTTGGGTCTTCGTGGGACTTCTTCATACCTGTCATGAATAAGTGGTTTGGATGCTGTGGTCTTTTACTGGAAATGTCAAAGATCATATTTACTGGGTTATATAAGCACAGAAGCAATTCCCATGTATGCATGTGGCACTATGTTCAAAGTGTTTCATTTTATATTACTTACATGTTTCAAGCCAATCTTTCCCCACAGTACAGCTCTAATCCTGTAGCCATCTCTTTTTCATGATGCAGTTGTGTCCTTTTCTTGGGTAATAGGCAATGGAGTGTCCTGCTGTCTTGGGAACAGGCCCAATTTTTGATTAACATGAAACCTTTTACAGTCACATGTATATTTAGCGTCTAAGTTTCAGGGTTAAAAAAATTGCTTGATATGCTACATTTTGCACACACTTCTTTTAGTTTACTGAAGGTCAAAAATAATCCTCGACAGTGATTTACAGTATTTGCCATATAAGGGAAAGTATAGCATAATGATAAGGAGGATGTTTGTTGTCCTTGCAGAGGGGTCTTTGTTCACATGGAAGGCATGTATTAGCACTTCCACAGTCTTTCACCACCATTATGATCACATCCCACACTCTACAATGTCAGACATTTATTACTCATTTTCTTTAAGTTTGAAGTTGTAAGGGGAAAATAATATTTTAAAAATAAGTAATTTACAATCATAAAAGATCCAAATTTATTACTATAGTAGGTCATCCATTTCATGGGTTAGTGTTTAAACCCCTGTGCAGTCACATGACAGGTAGCTGTTTCACTGTTTTGAGAGAAATTAATGCTGCCCTTTTGTTAGCAAAGCAGAATGATGATCAGAACATGACAGTATGGAACTTACTTCAGATCCATTTATATCAACCAGCAGTTTCCAGCTAATATGATATCTCCTTCTTACCTTTACTGTCTGCCTTATGCTACTTCTAGTCTTTATCAAGCCTTTCCCTAAGTGGTTTCAGCATGTAAAATAGCCAGCAACGTAGAGATGTATTTGTATACAAATATATATTTTACCAACTTTGTGTGACAAATCAGCTCATCACAGGATCTTATGAGTTCCAGAGACAACCCAAAGCAGGTGAAGGAATGTGTATAAGGGGAAAGAGAAAGCAAATTAGAGAGGAATTGTTTTATCTTGTCCTGCTGTGAAACTGCAGACATATGCAGCATTTTGCCTAGGTTTTGAATTTCAAGGTAGAAGAAACTGAGATGCAATTTATATTTTCTTTTTCCTCTTCTTCCTCTTTTTTTCTTGACCTAAAACTTATGTGGGATCTATAAAGTCCAGTATGCATGAATGGTTGTTCAGATTTCTGATAGCCATTTAGTTCAGTGTTTATTTTTGACCCTTTTTATTTGATATTGACAAAAAAGAATGAGGGGGTTATTTGCCTGATCATAGATATTAGAGAGAGCAGTCCTGGAGGATGATCCATATTGAAGTGTGAAGATCTGTTAGCAAAGCAAACCTGTTGCTCTGTCTTGTTTGTTATTTGTCATTCATCACTGTCTTGGAGCCTTCAGTCTATTTTTCAAAGAGCAAAAATGCCATGTCACAAAAAATGCCTTGACAAGTCTCAGTGCCTTGCAAGATTGAGTCTTTACTGAGGCACCCAAAAGTTGGATTTTTTTCCGGCTACACTGATTGAACAATGATGCCTGTCAAATACATTTATACAAATCAAAGCCTATTTGTGAACAGAAATAAATAATTCATAACTGCAATAAGTAATTCAACCAATCCCAACTGACTGAGCTACAGCCCCTCCTTTAGAAGCAGTCCCACCACACCAGTACTCAGGCACAATGATCAAATCAATTTGAGCAGCTTTCTCTGGTGTTGCTCCTGAGCTATCTGATCTGCTGCAGGAAGCAGGTTTGAAATCTTTAAGACAGTTAACACCTTCCATAAGAATTAAAACACATTTTATCTAAAATGTTGCTATTATTAATATTAATTGCATTGCTGTGGAGGCCAAGTTCTACTTGCTGTTTCAATGATGCAATATCCTGAATTTAATAGGGCTTTACAGATAGGAGTGAGAGCAAACTTTGGTCTCTTTTGACTAAAACTGTTTCCCATTCACATAAGTGAGCTTGCCACTCCCCACTAAGAATAAAAATTACAATTAGTTAAATTTTGCTTGCGTTTCCTTTTCTTTAGGACAAACAGGAGGACTGTGACCAATTTTAATCTCTTTCAGAAAGATGCTTCTTAATACGCATATATGTCTACATATATGTGTATATGTGCATTTTTCTTGCTGTGTCTTTATATCACATAGATTGTCCTCAAAAACTACATGTAATCCATTGTTACCCCATAATGCTGTTATGGGTGAAAGGAGCATACCACATGTGCAGCTATGTCTTCATTGTGAGTGTGATCAACATTATAAGAGCCTAGTCATCCAAATTATCCCATTAATACAAGAAAGCATCAACAATACTCTTAAAATTGTTATAAAAGAGCAACCTTCCCAGTACCTACTGCTGTACCCTGGTACTATTCATCTATCCATATCCCTCTGGGTCTTGGTCAACAACTGTTCTCAGGAATGGAATTGAGAAGGTTTCTGACAAGTCATATGATATCCTGAAGGCTGTTCTGGGGGAGTATGTTAATGGTGGGATTTTCTTCCTTGATAGTTTAGTGGTCCACTTTGTTATATCTTTGAATGCTTCTTCACCTCTGCTCCTAGCTGAGGTGTGAGTGTGAAATACTAGATTTAGAAGGTGACAAGATTTACTCTGTTTCCAAAGCTTCTAAAGCTGTGTGCTTTGGTTATCCATTCCCTGCTTTACCACGAAGAATGCTTGTGAGATTTAAAATAGGACCCAAATAGAAAAAAAAAAAAATATTGAGAGCTCACTACACTCTAGAATTATAAAAGTACAAACAAGCATGTGTATTTTCCACAGTATAGATAAGGTTAAAATTCTGCCCAATTCTGAAAGAAAAATGTCATATATATGAAGTTCTGCTTGAGCATCTGAAAGGGCAATATGGATCCAGGTCACTGCACACATTGCAATGTCTTTTTCAGCCCCTATGTCCCTGGAGCTGTAGGCTTTGTGGTTCTCTGGACCCTCACCTCAACCCTAATAATGGCTTGGGGCTGGGCATGAGGTCCTCACCACAATGGGTGGTCCAGTTTAAATAAAAGTGTGGAAGGCAAAATATTGGTGCAGTGCCATGCTCCTCTTGGCATTCCTTTTGCAGCCCCAGTGTCCCTGAGCTGTAGGCTTTGTGATTTTTCTGACCTTAACCCTAATAATGGCTTGGGACTGAAGATCAGGTCCCCAGGACAAGGAGTGGCCTGGGTTTAAAAAGTGTGGAAGAAGCAATATTGGTGCAGTGCTGTGGTCCCCTTGTCATGCCTTACCCAGTCCCAGTGTCCCTAGGGCTTTGTGGTTTTCTGACCCCAAGTTTGACCTGAAAACAAATGAATGCTCAAATCTGAGGTGAGAGTCAAACATTCCAAAGGGGGCATGGCATGGCACCAGCATTGCTTCTTCCACATCTTTCTGGTCTGGACCACCCATGGTGCTGGTGACCTCAGGCTCCGATTCTACCCTTCATTTGTTTTAGTGTCGTGGTAAGAGATCATTTGGAATCCTTTTGTCTTTATAGAGGTAGAATAGTGTCAGCGACTATGTATAGGAGTAGCACTTGAATATTTTGGGTTTTTTTAAAATCCTTTTCTCATAAGATCTGTCTTGCAACTGTTAATGAGCTGCTGTGGGAGTCTAAAGCAGGATAGCAAGGTACCCCAAGGGAACAGTTGTGTCAGGTCTACAGGGAACACAAAGAATAACATGGAACAACAGTTTAGTCATTCAAAGACCCAGCTTTCACTCTGTTTCTGCTCATTCTTCTTTCACCAGCACAACCTCCTTCCCACATGAATATTACCCCAGGGTAATAGTAAAAGTAGGGCCATTTGGCAATTTTTGGATGGTTAGAAAAAGTATTGAATTGCTATAAGAATTATCAATGCCTGTGTAGACAGACACAATATCCCTTGCATTTCTCATGATATAACAGCTAGGCATTTACATCTGTTTGAACCTTCTTCAAAACTGACCTTTGTTTTCAGGTTTTTAAGGTGTTTGTTATTAAATGAAAGTTTTACTATTATATTTATTATTAATTTAATATTATAAAATAATCAGAACTAAGAGGTGGACAAATAAAAAATTAAAAAAACCTTGCAGATATAAACATAGGGGATATATGTTTAATATGGGACACAAATATATTTGATTTGGAAAATTAGTCTGTTCTAGGCTTATCCTCTTTTACTGGCAGTTGATTTTTATGATTTAATTTTCAGATTATTTGCTCTGCTTTTGAGCTAGTTTAATTGCTGATATAAATTCACCGAAAGAGGATATCATAATGTTGACATTAAAAAAGCTGATTGATAAGGTTAATATGAACAGAATTTTTACACAAATGGTGATTACTAACTCTAGCCAACATTATAGTCACAAGGATGAGATGGAGAGCTAAGCAGAAACACCTTGAATGAGCCATTCAATTAAAAGAACCCAACCTGATGAAATAAAATTTTGTACATGACCTCAATGATATTTTTTGTCTCATTTTTGCATTTAACTTCATATGTTGGATCAGTTTCATTTCATTGCTGCATAGTCCTAAACCATGACAGGGGTGAGTAAAGTTACTGTTTTATTGTTTGTCTTTTTGTTTCTCACCAGCCAAATATATTTAAATTGGCGCTTTTTTTTTTTTTTTCTGAGTCTAATCCATTTTGCCAACACTTCTAACAGGTAAGCAATCTCCCTGTCTTTATCTCAACCTGTGAGATTTCTCATTACTGCTTTTTTCCTATTTTCTCTCCCTTCCTGCTGAGTGGAGGGGAGTGAGTCTGGCTGTTGGCCACTGCTGGCCCACCAAGACCATTTCAATTATAAACTAAAACTGTAAAACATGATGCACATACAAAATATATTCACTGCCCCTAGAAGTCTGAAATCTGAAAGAGGAAAATCAGTTTTAAAAGACACTAGAACTTCAGGGAGTGTATTATCAATCTCCTGATCATGAGCAACAGGGTCTAATTCTGTATAAGCTAAAAATATAAGCTTAAGATATTCAGCTTTTTTAGAGCATGAAAATAAATAGTTACTGTTATATTCAGTAAATCATTTTGGCTCCTTTGTTCACTGCTTCTTTTTCATTCCTGCAACACATGAAATACATGTTTTGTTAAACCTAATTTAACCTGTTAGTATACAGATTATATACCTCGGCACAACAATTAAGGAGTATGACCTTCACCCTTATTGGAAAGCAAGAGGTTTTGATCCAAGCAGACCTATTTGGGTTATCAATAAACAAAAAGACATATTTTAGAAAGTGAAGACCTGGGTGCAAGTCATATATTTAAAAAAGAAAAGTATTTTCTCTGTTTCATAAACTAATTTATTCATTCTCTGTGAGTGTGGTTTTCAAAGATACTCTGTGGGGACCTCTACTGTGTTTGTCTGGGTGAAAACTGGTGTGTGTGTCAATTCCTTTTCATTTTCATTTCACAGTTAATTAGGAAGTATTGAGTATGGAGGAGGGCAGGGGGTAAAGAATTTTATGAGACATATGCCAAACAGTTCTACAGCTACTCTAATTAGATTTAACTTCCAAAGGCATATAGAAAAGAGCCATCAGAGGGAAGTTATTAGAAAAACCGTGCTAAACAATCTAATAGTAATTTGGAAGCTGAAGAAATAAAATGCATATTCCAGTGGGATTTATTTAAAAAAAAAAACAAAACAGGACTGTGTTTTCACTCATTTTATTTCTAAAGAAGAGTTGACCCAATGCTTGTTAAGAGTGAGTAGAGGGGTTTTTTTTAGCAGACAAAATCTGTGAGACTGAGAAATACTTAATATCAAGTAATGGGTGTATTTTCCTAGTTCCAAGCTGTCTTGGACATAGTGTCTTGGAAATTAACACCTGGGTGGCACTGCAAAAGAGTAAGCAGAAAAGGATAACTTAACCCAAACTCTCTATAGTGTCTTGAAGAGTGCAGAGACTCAGCTAGACTTGACCACTGGCAGGATTTGGTCCAATATACCTGATCTGTTTTTCAGAAGTACTGTAGAAGGCACCTGCCAATTTAGTCTTCAGTTATTGCAACATTATGAATGGTAGGGGCTTGATGAAGATTGACTGAAGTATTAAATTTTTGCCAAATGCAACCAAGTGGATACAATTTTGTTATATGTTTATCAAAAAACAAGATAATTTTGAGAGACCACCTGTCCTGGCAGCAGGGAGAGAGGGAAGGAACAGCTGCTTTGAGATATTGCCAGCTGTCTCTCCATTTCAATGATCAGATCCAGAGTCAAATGACTGTGTAGAGTCCTAATGGATTTAGCAGAGTAGCCTGCTTAGGACAGATTGCTCCCACAGTAACTCTTGACTCACCTTTAGACTTTCTCTTAGCAATCACTTCATGGGACATAACAGTCAAAAGAATTTAGGCCTTGTTAAATTCTGAACATCCTATGGAATCGGTATGGCAGATGGGATTACACATGGAGCTGTAACTGAGACAGTAAAACAGAAGACTTGACTCAATTTGGCAAAGCTATGACCAGAGAAAAGCAAGATAAGGCAAGGCAGGGGAAGAGCACATGTATGAAAACTGGACGAAAGATGGGAGAGGGTAAGGTTTAATTATCATAATTCCTCCAGAGGTAAATTTAGATAGTTACATCAATTCCAGCTTTTTTTTTTAGAATTTGACTGTGTCATGGTTTCATTCTACGAGCAACTTCACAGGACATGCCAATCTCTTATCTAACCCAGTCATGTTATAGTTGTGGCTTTGTAAGACATCAAGGTCTGTAAATAATAGCTAAGAAAAAATAATGAAAAAACAATGCAAAATATCCTATATTTTATCTTATTAGTTCTGATATCCCTTTTTATTGTCCATTGTGATGAGTAAGGCATAAAACCCAGTAAGTTAAGACTATACAAAGTGGTCAAAGGCTTATCTAATCTAAGATGCTGGCAGGTACTTACAAAAAACAGACAGATAAAAAAGAGGTATAACCCCTCAGCTATCAAAAAACCCCCTTTTCTGCCATTATTTTTTTAAGACTTTTGAACCTCTTTATGTTTTCAATTAGCCTCAAACATTTTTACATCTTGTGTGAAAACATACCAGCTAAGCTTCCTGCCTAATACTTGACTCATCCCCTTCAGTTCTCTAGCAAAACTAGGTGACAAACCTAGTTTTAAAATTAAGATTCTTTTTATGGCATTAAAATTCTTTTAAATGCCGTATGTGACTTTAGAAACCTGAGTCGTACTGCTTTTCTCTTTGCCAGGTAGAAGAGTTTTAGTCTTTTAATCCGTCCTCATATAGCAGCTCTTAGTATATTTTGTCATTTTCTTTGCTCTCCTTTCTTTCTATTTGTATTCTGTTCCAGAAGTTTTGAGATGGGAGGATGAGACCTGCACACAGTCCTAAAGGCAGTGAAAGAATAAAGGGTTTCCACATAATGGAATAATGGCATAATGAAATTTTCTGGTTTACTCTTAATTCCTTTCTGAATAATTTGTGATGTCCAGTTTAACCATTTGAGCAATGATGTTCACTTAGCTAGTTCAATTTGATTTCAGAAATCAATCTGCTATGACTCCAGGATCTTCGGACCCATCACAGCTTTTGGATAACTAGAATTTCTTTTCCTATATGAACAACAGATATTGCATTTTACTTGGTATTTTACTGTCCTATTCCTTTTCTCTGGATCCTTCACTAAACTCAAGTAAACATAAATATACATAAAAAATAAAAATAAACAAAATACAAATAAACAATTTCTATCTACACAGGACTTGTGCTTTTGTATTCTTAAATTCTTTGTTGGTTTTCACTCCTCAGTAGGTCAGTTAAAGGCAACCTCTCATACCTCTCTAACAGAGCTCCGAGAGTTTTTGTAATCAATGTCCTACACCTGTAGTGGGTCTCCTGCTCTCAGCTGTACTCCATTTTCTCTCACTAATGAACACGTTGTCTGTGTGTTCAACACAGAGCAGTCTCTCAGGGCATACTCTGAGGTTTTGCCCTTCCTGAGTTCAAAAAGTCAGAAGATTGATATCAGCTGTGCTCTCGCTGCTCAACAGCTATGTGGTCCATTCTAAAATGGAATTTTGGGTGTCAGGTTCACAGTTTATATTCATGGTTCCAACGTTTCCCCTGACCTGATGTATCATTTAAGCATTATGTGGTAGAGCAAATAGAGCTTTCTGCTTCAAGTTATCTCCCAGACTTCAGTGTAGTCTGTACAGTGTAACCCAAGACAGTTCTTTGTGGAATTCTGCAGGGAAAAAAATATCAGAACTACAAACATGGAAATATTAGTTCTGGCTTGAGAGTTGTGAAGATCACTATGGCTCTACTAAAACTATTTTCTCTCAAGCTGCCATTCCTTAAAAGTATGTGTGTTGCAGCACAGGTAACATTTTAGATTCATAGCAGAGTTTGAAAAGTTTATTCTTTGTGCACAAATCAGCTTCTAATTTGTCTAAGAACCAGGAAAACATTGCTGTGCTCACCTTTAGTACATAGAACATTGCATGGGAATGAAGAACAGTTTCACTTATGTTTTTCTTAGGTTCTACCATTGCTAAACCCAAATGTCAAAGAGTGAAACACTATTTTCCATCAGCAGCATCTGTCTCCTTGGCAAATTCCTCAGACAATTATATTGGCAGCTTTGGAGTAGCCTCTAGGTCTGTCATGTAGCTACCCTTGTCCTTGCAACAGTTTTATAGTGATTCAATTTGCTTCTGAATAATGTCTACAATTTTTATGCAATTAAACTGCAACACAAATCACTTATGGGATCTCTAAGCCAATCTTTTTATGGAAATATGCAATACTTATTAACTATTGACATTCTCCCTCCCATTATTTCTTATAATAAATAAGAATTACAACACAAATTTTTACTTTGCCAGCCTGGAAATATTCCAGCCTTTACATTGATTTAGTCCTTTGACAATATTCCTGGTTTCTACTTAGAGTTATACGGACATTTTTCAGACTGTTGCGCTCAAGTTTAAGCCTTGACAGTTTTATCTAATTTCAGTTAATCTATGCAGTTAAAACCCCATGTAACTTGCTTAATGTTGTGTCTTACCAGACGACTCTGTGTAACTGGTTACATAATAGTTTGCTTTTATATCCAGTATCAACTTATTCTTTGAGACTAACGTTGACAAGAAACTGGTAAAAGCTTTGCAGCCCAGATTAAAAACAGAATCCTCACTGTTGATAAGTACGTAGGACTTATTTTTACATCCATTTGAGAATCTGTTATTTAAATATTAAACCAAATTATAAATTACTTCCTTGAGTTCACATAGAGCAATATATTTGTTAAGCAAAATATAGATTTGTGGATTAATATAGTCTTACACAAAGATTTCCTGACAAATCCAGACATCTAGAAAGCCACAGGCCTAAAACAATTTTGAAAATGTACCTTCGACTGCTCCCAACAGGTTGATTTGAAACTTTTTATTCTTTTAGCAATAAATTCTGAAATAATAAGAACATTTTCGGAGAGATACTGAGATATATTTTTTAATAAATATTTCTCCATGAGAATAGAAGGAACCCTTAGCTTTAAGTAATTCAACATCTCATCAAAATTCTTACTGATGCCATGGAGAATTAGGTACTTTATTGTGACAGCACAGACTCTTTCCCATGGGAATTTTTCTCTTCTTCTCCCTGTGTTCTATAAACAAAGATAAGGTTTGGATGTTATTGAAACTGTCTCTGGAATGATGGACAGTTCAACCTGGCCTATCGGCCTAGGGGGAGGTTTTGAATTGACCCAATCTGGAGGAACTTTCAAAAGTCTATATAAGTTTTAGTATTAAATAATAAAATCAGAATTCTGCCTCACCCGATTCAGCTTGGTTCTTGCATGTGGCTAGTGGTACCACAGTGACACTTTATTTCTTTAGAAATCATGTCAAATGGCTCTTGCTAGTTATATACCTAAAAACTTAGGTGTTCAGATACTAAAGGGATTTGAATCCAAATATTTTAGGTATTAATAAAAAAATTCTTTATTTAAAAAGTTTGACATATTAATAAATTAATTTATTTTTAACATCAAAAGTGATGATGAAGTTACATTTTATTGAAACACAGGCTATTTATTTCCATATTTTAAAACTTTTTTTTAAATTAAAGAATATCCATTTTTCTAGCATTATTGTCTTTTGTATTAAGGCTCTTTGAAATAATAGCTATGCATCACGTATAAAAAAGATATCAAGCAATATAAAAAAAATATTTTTTACTAAAGGAATGGGGAGAACAAGCTATTAAGACCTCAAGTGTAATGTTTGAGTGTTAAGAAATATATATTTATGTTATTTGACTGATTGGTTTGAATGGTTTGTAGGAGCAAAAATAAAGGATGTCTTAGCATAAAAATGTGTAAAATGCTTACAGTATTTTTTGGACAGATTATTGAAATAGTCATGTAAAATCAAAATAAGATTACTCTATCAAGTAATTGATAAAGCATAAAACCCATAGCAGATATAATACATCAAAGAATCACAGAATCATAGAATCATTTGGGTAGGAAGGGATTTTTTAGATCATCTAATTCCAACCCACTGCCATGGGCAGGGACAGCTCTTCCTCTAGACCAGGTTGCTCAGAGCCCATCCCACCTGGCATTGAACACATGAATACATCCCGAATAATACTTACAAACATTTAGCTGAGGTATTCTCTGGGGATATACATATATAAAATGTCACAATTTCCACAAGATGTATGATCTGAGATATTTTTTTCCCGCTAAAAGGCTGAGTTTATGATGATAAATGCCAATATCTTTAAGGTCTTTTAAGTTGTCATGATATGCAATTGATTTTCACAATAAAACATGTTTATTTTTATTATTTTTGCTTTTAGGGCAATCAATCACTTTTTAATATGTGATCAAAAGAATTGGAGGAAAAAAAAGGGTCTTAATTGTCATAATCAATTGGTCACCAGTGGCCAACAGACCATATTAGGTGTCCCAGACTCAGCTCCTCATAGCAGAATATAAAAGTTGCCTTTTGCAATGGATCAGTGGTTGTAGATCAATATATTCTTCAGGAAATCCATTGCTGCATTGATTTGTGCTAGCAAAGCTTAACCCTAAAATATTTAAAAATCAACCCCTTAATGTCAGGATCCAATGTCAATGCATTATTAAGGGTCAAATGCTGACTTTGATCTCACCTGAATTATTGTCATCTCTTTATCCTGCTGCAGCTTCTTTCTTTCACCATTCCCGCTCCACTCTAGAAGAGTGAACTGCACAACTGTGTTGCTGTGGCATCAGAGTCCCTAAGATGGAGCACTCCAGAGCTGTGTGCTGGACCCTTTCCTCACTCACGTGCTTGTCGTCCTCTCCCACAGTGAAGCCTAGACTGAGCAAGACAGCACTTCTTCCCTCATGGGCCTTAGGTGTTAAAGCACTGAAAGCAACATTTTAGATTATAGCATTTGCCTACTTGTCATATCTCCTGAACTATTCAGATATTACAACAAAATCCAGGATGACTCAGCTGGAGTGTTAAACAGGTGTATAACAATTTCGCACATGCTTGCTGTTTCTTATTGGTTAGGTTGCCTTTCAGATAGTTCAGATTACTCTGTAAACATTGCAAAACCAAATGTCTAATTTTCAAAACATGCAGCAGCAAGAAATTAGTATCTGCTTTGTTGGTTAGAGAAAAATGATAACATTTTTATTCTTTCCCCCCAAAGTCATATCTACAAGCTAACCATGTGCTTGATCCACTTTATCAAATTCTTCCTAGATACAGAATTTCTCTGTCACAAATGAGAACAGTTTTAAGTAGAGATCAAGGAATTATTATTTTTGAGGTTATGCTTAGGTTGTGAAGACCAAAAGGCTAACAGCTTGTAACACTGTTTGAAAACATTGCTTGCAGATGGCAACTCTTGCAAAATGCCATTTTATCAGTATGTAATACTTTAGAAGGTTTCAACATTTAAATTTTTTTACAAAAATTTTGCTGTGATTAATCAAACTGATCAAAGTGAAGTTAAAAAAAAGATTTGGACTACCCATCAAAAAGTGAAAACTGAACAAAATTAATTCGTAGAAATGTGTCTGTGTAAGTACAGCAAAACAATCTTCATACAGTATGAGGAAGAAGGCAGCGGAAGAGAAAGAAAAAAATTGAGAAATCGTCTTTCAAACATTCCATAGTTTCATGAAGATATATGGGTACCAGAAAAGAACCAAGAGCCAACCAATTTTTCTTTCAAGTGACTAGGAACGTATCCTTTCCAATTTCTCTTTGCTTGTTAATGTGAAGAAAATAGGTTCTGCTACATGCTTTAACTGTGAAAAATGTCTTTTTTGTTGTTGTTGGTAGAGTACCTTTTATTTGAGAAAAAAAGATAATATGTTTTTCTATTTCCAGTTCATCATTTATATTTCTGACTTCAGATTTGATTTGCTAAGGAAGATTTGTGTATGTTGGATATGATTTTGCTATAGTTTGCTCATACATTTGATAAAAGAAGTGAAGAATTACATAGATACTTACCAGCATATAAATGAAGCAGAAGAAAGAGTATATAGAATTTAAATGTGGGGATAAGAAACCAGCCTTTGTGTGCTCATACTCACAGTAATCGCATTAGCACAGCTTGAATTTGGAAAGTGCTTTATGTAAAAATGTATAAAGGAACACCTTTGTAATTCACTCACTAAGAATAAACAAAATGAAGGACTGTAGAGAATTGTCATGGCATGCATTAGTTCAGACTCTTCTCCCAAAAAAGGGATTTAGTATCTCTTTTCCACCCAGAAGCAATAAATAAAATTCAGTGTTCAATCAGACATGCTTTCACTTACATAAGTGTTTTTCTTTGATTTTGTAGAATGTCAAGTTAGTACTTCTGGGCTGGGAAATGGATATTGGGTAGCCAGTCCTTTCTTTTTTCATCATTTATATAATCTATCTATTTCCCCAAAGTAAATGTCCAAAGCATTTAAATACAAAGTTTTTGAAATTGAAAGTCTAAAGAAAAAAACCCAACCCCAAACCCCAAGACAAAACCAAAAAAGCAAAACAACGGAACTGAAAACTAACCAACTACAATAATTCTTAAATTTTATCATTCTCATTTCTATTCCCACAGCTGAGGCACTAAGGTCACAGACCACAAAAGTATTTGAATACCTTTGACAATACTTTCCTCTACAAAAACAGAGCCAGAAATGAAAGTATGTTTTACTAGTCTGAAATGTTCACTCAACTATTGTTCTATGGGATGCAAAATCCAAATATAAGATTTTTATTTTTCACTCCAGCCGGTAAACCTTGTTGACGATGACTGCTTCTCCTGAAAGTGTAATCTTTACAATGAACATAGGTCAGTTTGCTTGTTCTCCAACTTACTTTCTTCTGGCTTCCCTGCAGTTCCCACCCCTGTAATGCATGGCCTGGGACAAGCCTGCAGGTCACCCATGCTGCAGGGATAAGTGCTCCCTGTGTATGGTAATTCTTCATCATTACAGAGTGTACTGTAGTCTAGGCTTCCCAGTTTACTTTATGTGACCTTACAGGTAGTTTTAACTGTAGATATATGTTTAAATCCATGTTTGTGCCCCAATTTATTGCTCAGAATCACAAAAGACTGAAGGCTGGAAAAAATCTCTGAAGATAAACTAGTTTCTTTATACTAGGAACTCCCCTATATTTGAGCAGAGACTCATCACAGCTCATCAACTCTTTGGTTTAGGGCAGGAACAACTTGGAAAAGGGCAGCAGAAATTAAGAATTTATATGGCGTGGGCAGATAAGGGGCGTTGGTTCTGCCATACACTACCTGGTACCAGCCATGGATCTCAGAGTATGTCTGCTAGCTGGCAATTTTGGCAGTGTCAGTGCCTGTCTTAGAGAAAATTGCTCTCCTGATCCACTGCTCCAGGTCCACTTCAGGTATCACTAAAAGAGTGGGGGAGAGTACAAAGGACAGGAGGCAACTTTACCATCAGAACCACAGATGTCAATTGCCCACCTCAGGTGTGAGAGTGTGTTGCAAGTTCTCACCCAGAGTAAAACACATACTATCTGTGATTTAAACTGATCTACTTCCCTTTGCATTGGAACACATTGCTGCAGAAATCTGACACACTTTATTGGATTCATAAGGGAAGAAATTAAAAGTCAAACCCAGTGGTTGTGCTTTTTTATTTAGGTACAAGAGTGCCAAACTGAAGCCCAGAGCTCAAGTGGTCTCATATAACCAAATACAGGTAAGAGGGAATATCTGATTCTTTGCTCTACTGAAGTGGTTGTTCTAAATTTAATTAGAATCCAAGACACTGGGCTGCATGAACAGGAATGTTGCCAGAAGTCAAGGAGGTCATCCTTCCGCTCTACTCAGTTCTGGTAAGGCCAAATGCGGGGAACACTGTGTCCAGTTCTGGGCTTCACACTATAATAGAAACAGATGGAAATACTGGAGAAAACCCAAAGAAGGACCACTAAGATGATGAGATGTCTGGAACATCTCTCATGTGAAAAAAGGCTAAGAAGGCTGGGACTATTTAGTCTGGAGAAGAGAAGTCTCACAGTGTATTACATCAATGTATATAAATACCTCAAGGGAGAGCACAAAGATGGAGACATGCTCTTTTCAATGGTGACAGCTTTGTTGTGAAGCTATTTCAGCTTGATTTAATTTTTAAATCCTGGTTTCTTGAGGTAGCTATATCTGTACATTGGACTGATGCCAGAGATGTTAGTTGCAGATATATTTCTTTAGTTTGACTAGTTTTGTTATGCTATGATGCTTTGCCCAAGAGATATGGTAAAAAAGCTGATGGCATACAACAATGTCTGGGTCAAAATAGAGCAAAAGCACACAAAATATTCTGCAATTTCTTTGAACATTCAGTCCTAGAAATACACATAAAAACTGCATAAGCATCAGACCAAATATTACGTACAGACAAAAAAAAAAAAAGGTCTTTCTGCTTCTATTCCTTTCCCAATTAGTTTTAGTCCCAAGGCAACCAATTAATTACATCCTTTGAAAATGAACTTTTCCCCTCCTAAATTCATTTAAGTTCTTCCTTTCCTCAGTCTTCAGGCTCTGCATTTTCCATTTCAAATTTTAAATCACTTGTAAATACTACAAATAAAAATTTCCTTATATTTTTAATGCTCTGCTGTTAATTTCAGAAATTTTAAAACAAACAAAAATAGTCTTTTGAGTTTTCTTCCAAAGTGCTCCTTCTATCTAGTGAAATAAGTGTAGATATCCTGAGTAACCAGAATACCTTAAAATTGCGCAATGAAAGAATGCTCTGCAAAGACTCTTACTGGAAGGAAGGACAGCAAGGGGTGAGGAGGAAAGAGAGTGAATGAAGCAGATCATATTGTTGTAACCGGCATTTGTGAATTCAAGGTTGTTGGGTTTTTCCTCTCCTCATCCCCCTTATAATCATACATACATGAAAACTGACACAGAAGCTTTCAGACCCAGGATTTAAATGACTTGCTTGAGATCAGCAACTGCTGCCTTTCAGTATTTACACACAGCTTTTTAACCTGCTTTTTTAAGAAAAGAAACCGTAATTGTTCCGAAAAGACAGTACATGCTTGAAATACCTTCCAGATTGCTAACAGGATCTAACTGTCAGTTTGCAGATGCATTGATTGCATACATAGAGGAGTGTTATATTCTACCAAGTAATCCCAAGCCTATACAGCTGATTTTTTAACATAAAAAAAATAATATTTTTCCCCTTGAGATAGTGTCATCAAATACCATCTGTGCTGGCTGCAATTTTAGTCATAAGTCCTTGTTATATTTTTCAGAGATTCATTTTTCAAAATAGCTAATTTTCATCTCAGATTCAGACACACACTAATTTTTTTCCTTCTTTCTTGCTGAGAAGTCTGATATAACAGTCTCTCACTGAAAGGGTTTGGCATTTGCTCAAAACAAAATAGGCTCATCTCCTTGCATGGGATTAGTTTCCTTAATAGGTCTAGAACTTGGAATCATTAAATACCATAAAAAACATTCTCTTCATGTAACAGAAACTATTAAAAGGCCTGTGGGAGGTAACATGACAATGTTCACAGTGAAATTAATATTAAAACTAATAAAACTCTGAGGGGAAAGTCACCATGCATTTAGAAAAAAAATTGAGACATGGATATTTGAGAATGGAAGGAACATGGCAGCAACATTAAGTTTGAGCATCATTTGGTTTTTCCTTGGATTTCTGCTGAAGGTGCTACATCAGATTTGTAGAGTCTGGATAACATAAAATATATATGGGTTGGCTGTCATTTAGAGTATTTGTCATGCATGACAAATTTCATACATAATTTTGCTATAACTGAGGTACTTAGAGACCCCTCAGGAGCAACTAGTACATCATGAAGATAAGTAGTAAAAAGCCTTTTTTCCCCAAATATTTTACAACATAACAAAGGAAGTATACATTCAAAACAATCACTTATTTAACCCATATTTCATCTATTAATCCTTGAGAATGATATGAGAGGCATTGTGGAAAGCCTTGCTGAAATCAGAATCAACAACACTGTACCTTGCCCCTCTGATGAGCTGGATACTTCATAGAATCTGCATTGGGTCTGCATGGCCTGGTTTTTGGTATCAGTGGGGGCCTACAGGGGTGGCTTCTGTGAGAAGCTGCTGGAAGCTTCCTCCATGTCTGGCAGAGCCGATCCCTGGCAGGTCCAAAGATGGACATGCCGCTGGTCAAGGCTGGGCCAATTAGTGATGATGGTAACATATATAAGAAGAAAGAAAAAAAAAGTTGTTTCGCAGTGGTAATTGTGGCCAAAGAAGAGCGGAGTGAGAATTTGTGAGAAGAACATATATGCACACACCAAGGTCAGTGGAGAAGGAGGAGGAGGAGGTGCTCCAGGTGCTGGAGATGGGACCCCTCTGCAGCCTGTGATGAAGACCATGGTGAAGCAGCTGTGCCCCTGCAGCCCATGAAGATCCATGGGGATGAAGAGATCCACCTGCAGCCCATGGAGGAGCCCCATGCCAGAGCAGATGGATATCTGAGAGGAGGATCTGACCCCACAGGAGGCCCATGGAGAGAGGACCCCCCTCTGGACAGCCTGTCCTGGGAGTACTGCACTCCGTGGAAGAGTGACCCACATTGCAGCAGTGCCCATGGGATGGACTCACATTGCAGCAGTTTGCAGGGCACTGTTGTTCTCATGTTGGAGAAGTTCACAGAGAACTGTCTCCCGTGGGAGGGAACCCACAGTGCAGCAGGGGAATGACTCCTCTCCCTGAAGAGTGGAGAAGCCATGGATGATGTACTGACCATAACCCCCATTCCTTGTCTCCTTGTGATGATGGATAGGAGGGAGAGCTGGGATGCTATAGTTTGGAGTAGGTGATTCTCAAAAATCAGATAGCTTTCCAGGATCATCTCCCATGGGATTATTGGAAGCAGAGTCCTGAATGGGGCAAATTATGCTCCCCTTAAATCCAAGGCTGTGATCCTTCAATTTGCTACTTTTACCTCTGAAATCCACTATCTCACAGTCACTGAAGCCAAGACTGCTCCCAGATTTCATATCTAAGGCCAGTTCTTACTTGTTTGTAGGTATCAGGTCCAGCAGACCATTTTGTATTTTTTGCTCCTTGGTCACCCATGTCAGGAAGTTATCAGCAGCACTCCTGGAGCATAAAATTAATTCAATCTTCTTTCTGAATGGATTTTGTCTTGTAGTCAATTTTGAGCAGCAATGAAATTTCGTTTGGCTTCAACACTTATAACTATGGATTCTTGGAGACAGGATTCAGTTCAAGATAAGGACAGCAAGTGAGGTTGTTGCCTGTACTTTAGGTGTCTAACTTGGGAATAAGTGTATTGTTTTTCATATATAATTTAATGTATGGATTATGTTTCCTTGGGCTATGACAATACATTTAGAATATAGGAAGATTTCCATATGTAAGCATCTACATCTAGACATACTAATTTCAAACTCATGTCATGCAAGATATGAACTCCCACTATATCTTTCTTCTCAGTTGACATAACACAGGATCCTAGTTTATATTTTAGATCTTCTGGTGAATACAGCTGGGAAAAAAACTCAAAAATCGAAAACAAACCCACAACAAAACCAAAAAATAATCAGGTTAAAACGTCATGAAAGAAACAGATACATTTAAACGTATTAGAGGACAGAATGATAGAAAAACCTTTACATTAGAAAACCAGCTTAATGACGTTATAAAATGAGTTTATTTCTTAAGTAAAACATGAGTGCTAAAATCAGATAGGAAAGAATGAAGATAGTTCTGATTAAGCAATAAAACAAAATAAAAATGGGACAAAAGAAAAAATACAGAAAACCTAAATAATTTTTTGGTGTGTAAATCATGCACAGAAAAGCATGACAACACTTTCCTAAATGTAGCAGAAAAACTGGAAAAGGTAATGATCATAAGAGTGATGAAAAATTATGTACAAGAAGTCTTTGAGGTGACCTAATTGCAGACTCCCAGTACCTAAAGGGAGCCTGCAAGAAAACTGAAGAGGGACTTTTTGCAAGTGTAAATAAGGAGCCTGTATCCATGTGAAAACACTGTAAGATCGGCATATAGCACAAGTTTGGCAAAGTGCAGAACAAACAGTGAACAGCAGTACACTGAAAATCAAGAACTATGCAAAAAATAATAAATTATTCATTACTAACATCACACAGCATAGCAAAAGTTTCTATGTTTTTTTTCCTCATTACTGCACATGATTTGAACTTTTTGAAAGCCAGACTCCAAATTAGACAGCTGTTCATAACATGTGGAGAGGGAACAAGTGGTTCCGATAGGGATCTCATGAAAGCTCTTGATGCTCCTTTCTGAAGTAATGAACACTTCATTGCAGAGGAAAAAGCATTACCTCATTGCATGAACAGCAAATAGACAGGTACATATTATCAATTTCACTGTCCTGGTAAATGGAAAAGTCTTGAAAAGACATGAAGGAAAGTCCTTATTACATTAAAGGGTATGTGTTGATGGGTGAGTTTATGCAGATTTGTTGCATCTATGTGCAGACAATGCTTCAGATCCTTAAATAGCAAACAAAAATGTTGTAATTTGGATGGTTTACAGTGTAAGTTCAGTTTTCCTTGCATGAGAGGCTGAGGAGAACAGAGAAATTGAGACTAAATATATTGCCTATTATTTCCTTCTCCATCGTCCATTTTTCTCTGTCTCATTATGCTGCATTATCTTTATTTTGGATCTTTTATGTGCATTTATTATTATAAATCCTCAGTAATTTTGCTCAACTATTAGTCAATTTAACCATCAATCTGTGCAGTCATTTTTAAGATTAAAGCTGTATTTTGACCTCTATTTCAGATTTATTGGAACTGAAACATTTTAGTATGAATTATGTCTAAATAATATATATAGATATTGTATGCACATAAAATCTGCTGTCGTTTTCAGAATCAAGGTGGAAGACAGTTATTGAGAGATAATTGTTGCTATTTATGGGAAATGGGTTCTCATTAAAAATAAAGGTTAAATGAAGAAGTTAGTTCTTTCCTGGGAATGAAATGTACATTTCTTTGTAAAGTGACAGCTTTCAATAGCAATAAAATCTAAATTAAAATTTTCTATATAATAGACCTCCTTCCTTATTAAACTTTTTTTGGACATAATAAAACAAATTTCTAAAAGTTTATTTCTGTTCATGCTTGGCTTCCTTCCTAAAGCAAATGTTTCTGGAACCTTAGAAGAAAATACCTTCGAAGAAAATCCCTCCAGCCATTTCATAATTATAAGATTATGAAATACATATTCCCATATAAATGCTAAATTCTGAATACCAATTTCTTGGTGGAGTAGATAATTGAAAACCAAACTTTTTAACTTCCAGTTAGGATATGTAAATACTCCAAGGTTGAAAATAAAATAATCTAAAGGCCTCACAAATATGTGAAAAAGGTAAAGAAGCGCTCTTTCCCCAGTAAATGTGTCCTAAATTATTTTTTCCTTCAGCTCAGAACTTGAGGTAAAAATTATGGTGGTCAGATACTTTTATAAGGAAAAGGATTAAAATAGAAGTCGCAATGAGTCCAGATGATTTTGTGACAGTACAACTGCTGAAAAAATGTTTCTGCTCCTCAGTGGCAGAGCAAATTCACATCTACTTGCAAGAGAATGGTAGCTATGCAGAATGACAGGCTAGATTATTAAACAAAACAAAACAAACCAAACCCAAACCAAAACAAAAAAAAATTCTAGGTAAAATTTAGTATCACTAAAGTTGTTAACTTTAAATTGGAATATTCTTGAAAGAAAGAACACATGAAGTTTTCAGTTAGAGACTTGCAGAAGGAAGCACTTTTATGACTACTGTCTTGGCAAATGCTAAAAAAGAGGTTTCTGGTCTAATGGATTTTCTGGTTTAAATATAATTGTCAACTGATGTTATATTTGAGATACTTTTTTTGGAAGATAATTTCAAATTGTGTGTTCTGCATCAGAGGTCAAATTTGCAGAGACAGTAGCTGAGGAGACAATCTTCATGCAGTTCCAAATATCAGTTTCTATTTTGACAATTCTTGATACACGGAATATAGAAGCTCTTTAAAGAACTGCAATGTGGTAAGAAATAACCATTGATGAAAAGGTCCTCTGGTAAAACACATTCTTTTGCTGAAAATCTTGCTTTGAAAGGGCTAGTAGAACTACAAATATAAACACTGCATTAAAAGTCTTGAAGGAAATTCATGATTAAACTTTTCAGTTTTCCATTCTTTAGGTATTAAAGGAGTACCTGTTTTTCATTATGTGGCACTGATATATTTTACTTTTCTGTAGCTATTTAACTCTTGGTGAAACGTTCTGTTTGGATGTTTCTAGACTGTTTTATTTGTGTTTTTAAAAAATAGAAAAAATAAAATGGCTAAAAAAAAATCCATGACTAATGGCTTACAAATTGGTGACAGCAGGTTTTTAACAATTGTGCAAAAGTAACTGAGGCAAGAAAGAATAAAACTCTCCAAACTACAGCAAAGTCAGTGTGAGATCTACCTAGAGAACAAATCTTCTAAACCCAGCAATTCATTCTCTTCTATCTTTCTCAGTGAATGTGTTGCCTTCAAAACAATGCTACCCAAGAGAGATACAATTGCTGTATTAATTACAACTCACAAAAGAGAAAGCAACAGATGTATAAACATATTTTAAGTATTTATTAAATATCTGCTGAATTGTTATAGTCCTGTTGGCTCATTAGTAAAATCTCCATGGATTAACTACTGATTCCCAACACCTTCATCTACAAAGATGTAGGGAAGATTTGCATTCTCACCTTATGTACACTCATTATAATTTCTTTTATACGTTGCTAATTATAAGACCTTATATTTCTTTGCTCTTTTTTTCTTGGTGAGGTCTCACAGAATTGCTGACTATAAAAGATCTATAAAAGGATCCACTGAATAAATATACCAAACTATTAAGTTCTTTTTCAAACTGATCAAGGTTAAGAAGCATCAACTAACAAATAAAGCAAAAATAAAGAAAAAAGGGGGTGAGGGAGCAGGGGGAAAAAAGCCTCAGTTACTGGAAAATTAAGACACTGAGGATTTTTCTTATGATGCCAAGGATAATTTTGATCCCACACCACAGAGGTTTAGAATTTCCTGGAAGAATTTTCTTCTTTTATATTATATCTCTGAATATAATTCAAGACTGACAAACACTTAGATGTGATGATTTCTTAGCATGTATAATCAGGAATAACTGCTGTACATTTTCCAAATTAGTATGTATACTTTTCAAAAGGCACATTGCAAATTTCACTTTCTGGACCCATGAGAGTTGTATTAAAAGTGTATGGCGCTCAGAAGTGCAAGTGAGACCTTTTTCACATTTATTTTCCCCACCATTCCACAGGATGACCAAAGGTAAAAAAAAGAAATTAATCTGTATTATAATAATCTCTCATTGTGCTTGATCTCAAATTAGTATCTTCATCCCTTAGCTTTCACCCAAATATCATAACTATCCAATAGTCCTTCTGTTTTCCTCTACTGTTCAACAATTCCATTCCATAGGTTAGTAGTACTTAAAGTATAATGCAAGGACATGTCTATCCTGAAGAATATCCTAAGCAGGAATGACTGAGATAAATTGAACAAAGAGTGAGATTCATTGTGTTAAGCAGTAACTACACCAGGATTCTCTTGCATTTGAATTTTTTGTTTATGAGATAAAACAAAAGTTTCATATTAAGTAAACATACTTGGCATAAGTAATTTTCCTAAATATAAGACTTCAGTTTATTTTAAGTGCTGGAAAAGTATTCTCTCTGGTCTTCACTTACTGCTGAAGACTGAAAATATCTTTTGGTCATATGAGTTCTATGCAGATGCCTGTGATACGCAAGGACATTTCAAATGCTACTAGTTGGCTTTATCCGAGTAAAAGAAACAAGTCTCAAGGGTGGAATCACTTTTGAGAATAGGATTACTACACCTAAGGTTTTACACATAGATATTTACATGTGTTTGGGAGTCTAAACTTCACTGGAGGTCTAACCTGTACAGGTGATATAAAGAGAAATAGAGATGGCCAGCCTCCAGTTTTCTACTCAAGGGTGAGTGGAAACATCCTCTAGGTTACAATGACTCTGCCAACCAATTTTCAATATTTTCTATTTTTATTGAAAGTTTGGGCACTTTTCTTATAAGTAGATGCACAAGCATTATTTTTTTTTAAAGAGAATTAACATAGCAGAAGTGACATTTATAAAGCCTATGGGAAAAATATCAAGGTCACTACATTTCTGTAATATGAAGGAAATGTCAGAAGACAACATGTACAGGAACTTGTGATGGGACATAAAAACAGTGTTTTATTGAAACCATGATTTTCAGAACAAAGTGGAGCTATGAATTACTATTCCCAGGCTCATCAACTAATCTATTTTGCTGATGTCATTCAAGGATGGAGAGAGACAGGATGCAGTAAGTTTTTATGAAAAATATTCTTTTCATGGTAACTGGATATTTCTTTCCTTCGTTGCTTGCCTGAGTTCCTTCTTGAGGACTTTCCTGAGGGCTCCATGAAACTTCCAACCGTGGATTAAAAGTGAATAACTGAGGCTGTTGTACCTCCCTTTCAGTATGCTTACACTGAGCATACAACGGGCTGAAAACTGCTGCAGGTTTTGAACTGATTCAGGAGTGATCAGACTAGTTTTACTTTAGATGTAATAATAGTGTCTAGTAAAAGACAGTGCAGGTGTTTTGGTTTAAACCCAGCCAGCAACCCAGTACCACACAGCCACTCGCTCAATCCCTCACCACTAGGATCAGGGATAGAAATGGAGTGGTAAAAGCTAGAAAAACGTGGGTTGAGATAAAGATACTTGAGTACGGAAGGCAAAAGCCACAAATACAAGGTAAGAAAACCAAGGAATGAATTCATTGCTTCCTATGGGCAGGCAGATGTTCAGCCATCTCCAGGACAGCAGGGCCCCATCACATGTAATAGTGATTTGGGAAGACAAACACCATCGCTCCAAACTTTCTCCCCTTCCTCCTTCTCCTCCCAACTCCCCCCATATACTGAGTCATACGGTCTGGATATATTTATATTTGAATATGATGTTATATTGTCTGGAATATCCCTTTGGTCAATTGGGGTCCAGGCTGTGTCTCCTCCCAACCTCCCATGCACCCCCAACTTCCTCACCAGCGTGGCTGCATAAAATGCAAAAAAGGCCTTGGCTTTGTGCAAGCCCTGCTCAGCAATAACAAAAACATCTCTACGTTATCAACCCTGTGTTCAGCACAATTCCAAAACACAGCCCCATACCAGCTACTGTGAAGAAAGTTGACTCCACCCCAGACAAAACCATCACAGTAGGACAAGTAAAAGTCTCAGAGTATCAGACTTTATTCAATACCATGTCTGCCATATCTTTTTTTTCCCTTTGTCTTTCTTCCAAAATGCAAGAATTCCACTTGGTCTATTTCCAACAGATTTTACTATCTTACGAAATGCTTTTAGTCAGAACTCTAATAAATAGATTTTCACTTGTGCCTGAAAGAAGTACTTTCTTTCTTTCAATCAAAGAAGGTTTGGAGATATAACACCAAGTGAATAAAAAACATATTCAAGTATTTTTTTTCTGTATATTCCTGGCCAAGTATAATTGTAAAAAAATCACATCTCACCCACAGTTGCTTCATGATTGTAAACTACTTTAGTAGCATGATTGATTTTATTTCCATAAAGGGCAATGTCAGAATTGGTAGACAATCCTTGTATTAAAATCCAGGATTAGTCTTCCAGGATTTAAAAAAAAAGAAAAGGGAGGGGGAAGTATTTATTTATAAAAAATAACAACAATAAACTATAATGTGAAGCAGCGCTACTGAATTTGATCCAAGGGTTACTTTAAAGAAAAGTTCCTCTGTTTCTTTTCAAAAGATGTGCTTCATAAGAAAGCATCTCTGTCAAAGTTTGAGGAATGACTACATGTACTTTTCTTATGATAGGTTAAAAATCTATTTTCTAGTCACAAGTGTTGTATTACGTATGTTTGATTTTAATATGCTTACTTCCCTTTATAACTCAATGCTATCTCCTATGTGCAATTAAAAAAAAATGAAAAAGGTCTCTAGACACTGACAATTTTTTTCTAACTGGTCTTTGCTTTGGATATAAGGTAGTCTGAAATGCCATGGACTCCTCTGTGGATGAAATGTTGCTGTGTGACAACATAGAACTGTAGGACCATGGGAAAATTGTTTCCAAATGCCTAAACTTTCAGTTGAGATGGATTCATGGAAGTGTGTATGAGGTATGACAAATTTGCGGTATAGAGCTGATTCCTTGCTGATGAGGGGAACAGCCTTTTCATAAAGGCTTCATAAAGCATGAAGCTTTTTTCATAAAATCTTCAGAGGCATGCAAAAGATTTGGCATCCAGTGAAATTTTTCTCTTCCTTACTTAACGTTTGTGTCTCCCACTGGTTTTGGTTGGAATCCCATTCTCAACTCATCTGAAAAACAGCTTTCTCCTTTTTATCTTATTTTTCAAACTACAGTACTCGTGCTGCATCCCACCAAAGCTGGTGATGGCAACAAGAACAAATTAAAATAATAGAGAGGATTTTATTCAAAAGCACTAAACTGAATTTGTGAATAGTTTGTGACTAAAGTAAAGGTTTTCTTGAGGTAATCAACTCTGATAATTTTTGTTTAGTTAAGGATCATGGTCATGCATTTGCCATTCACGTCTGTTTTCTGGACAGAAATCTGGCACTGTCCACACAGCCAGTGGTCAGGTTTTAGTTAGTCATTACCTCTTTTGTAAATCAATACCATGTCTGATGGTGACACACTGATAATTTATTTTGTTTGTATAATTTTGGATAGGAATGAAGATTTGTTCCATTCCTTACACAAGTAATAGAGCTTCACTGCTAATCTTTCATTCTACTACTTGCATGGATTTGACAGTTTGGGTAGATGCAAACTGAAAATTATGCATCCAATGCAGGAAGGACAGGAGGGGAAGAAAAAGACAAAAAAGAAAAGAAAGCAGGTAGCCTTGTTATTTCTGTTACATTTCATTTTGGTTTCAGGTGTGTAAGAGGCAACACTGGAAACATAATTGAAAGGAGACAAAGGAAGTACAATCACTGTGATAGATGTCATATTTTATTAGAAAACAGTACTCGTAATTACTTGAGCTCTAACAGGTAAACAGAGGAATAATTATATTTTTTGTGTGTCTAGTCATGTTTTAAATATCAGCAAGGATGGAGATTCTGCAATATCTCAGGGCAACCTGTT